>LDKF01001005.1:4214-14409 GCA_001026735.1 Rotylenchulus reniformis
TATGACCAATAATATGTTATTATTTATTGTACAAAAAATAAATGATCTGGGTGCAATCTTTAGAGGATTTAGAAGCAAAACACAAATTAAGGTCATTTTTGACGTAGTCAAATTGGAGAAGATTTTTCTCCACAATAGAAACAGCTAAAGAACCAAATCAAATGGTATTATGATAAGGCATAATCTAAGGAATATTTTTGCCAAAAATGAGCTTCCTAGCTTAAGTGGTCAGTTTTTTTCGGGATATCTTTTTGAAAACTCGGTTTTGAGCGAACCTACCAGTAACCTATTCCCTTTGAAAAAGATAAAATTGAGCAAATAGAATTGAATTTTTCATGTATTTTACTTAATTTGGGCACAATACTATTAAATTCTAATGATTTGTTCATTTGAAAAAAGCTCATATCTGAGATTCCCATTTTTCTGCCAAAAAATACCCTAATTTTTAGGGGTATTTGGTGACCTCCTATTACCCCTTACATGAATTTTGTAAAAAAATTAAGCGCTGTTAATGAGGGTGCTTTTAGCTATCTTTCCTACAGATTTCTTTTTTCCATCTTCGTGGAATGAACCATATTAAGGCCATAGAAAATTGCGCTCAAAAGTCAGTTTTAGGGATGTTTGCGCTAAAAATTATAAAAAATTTAAAAAAAGATTTTAATTAAACTTTTCTTATAAAAATGAAAGAGGACAATTTGGCCTACTAAATAAAAAAGAGAGTAAAAGAATTGGTTGAAAAATAGCATAGTTATGAATTTTTTAAAATGCCTCTATGTGATTAAAAAGATATCAATTTTTGCTTTTTAGAAATTTAAATTAAATTTTTAATATTTTTTATTTTATGTATGCGCATTTATTTCATATCAAATCGAATTAAAAAAAATTAATGGAAAGAAAGGAATCATTATATTGCTTAAAAATATACTATATCCTAACCCGGTATTTTTTAGACATTTATTTCATTTTATTTTGTTTATAATAAAATAAGATTTTTATTCAAATAAGTTTCCTTTTTTATCCATATATATTGATATATGATAATTCAACAATTGTATCCTTATTTTTTAAATCGATTCATATAAATCATTTTTAATATCGCATCAATGTAATTTTAGTACAAACATTTTGCCTTAGGCATAAATTTGAAGATATTCATTGCCACTGGAAAAATTTTTTGGTCCGATTTAATATGTATAATACCTTTGATGGATCACAATTTTTGTTATCATCCATTACATATAAATATGGTTTTTGATTTTTGGAAGTCATTTTTTGTCTAAATTTTTGCAACCTCACAAAACATTATGAAGTTTTATATTCCTATATTCTAACAAATCATTTTATTTTCATCTAATCTAGATTCGTAAAGCTTATCAAAAAGATGATCATCTTCTTATTTATTGATATTTTTTAGGATAAAATAATGACGTTTATTTCTTAATATTTATAAAAAATTAACATGATTGCTAATTGAGTTTTTTTTTATATAAAAAAATGAATTAGTTATCTGGTCATTTTTATTTTTTATACTGTTTTTTGCTATTTTGAAAAAAAAAATTCATAACTCAACTCATACCGTGAATTTTTTGCATCTCATACAGAATTTTAAGTTCTATCACAAAAAATCATCAATTTTTTTAAAAAATTTCAGTACAATGGGAACCCATTGACCCCTTTGCATTTTGTGTTTTATCCCCCATTTTTGGCGATCTATTATTCAAAAGATAAGCTGTCCCATTTTGTTCTTTTTATGTTTTTCATTTTTATTAGTTTTCGACGCGAGAGAATAAAAAATTATTATTCTTCTTTGTCATAATTTTCCTATCTTTCTTGAAATTTGGAGACGAAAGCCAACTATCTTTGAATTTTGATTCGTCGATTGATTTTCCTAATTGTCTTCCGTGAATTTTCTCTCCAATTTCCCAAATCCCTAGAAAGTTACTGGAATTCCCAAATAGGATTCCATTTTTTTGTATTTTTCAACGAGATGCGAATTGTATAGTTTTTAAATACAGCTTCAAAATCGGTTTATGTTCAAATTTTGGAAGCACTGAAATAGTTCATTTAATTTTTGTTTATAGTTCTAAGTAGGGTTGTTTGTACGGACTGGAACTTTTGGCAAATACCGGAACCGAAACTGACCGGAACCAGGAAAACTGGAACTCGGAACCGGAACCAGATTTTTGACCGGAACTGGTCGGAACCAGCCTTTTTAAGCAAAAAAATAAAAAAAAATAAAATATATTTCTAAAAATTTTGGAAATAAATACCCTATATAAACTAAAAATTTAAACAAAAAAATAAAACTACCCATTTTTAGAAGAAAAATTTTCAGTTTCTCGTAACAAATTTTAGTTTTTCTTTTTTAGAAAAATCCATTAAAATCAATAAATCAATTATAATTTTCAAAAATATTTTCCTTAACAAAGAAATACTTCAATAAATTTTCAATTGTGAATTTTTATATCAACATGTTTAAAAAATTTCTCAATATTTTGATGAATTCTTTAAAAAAAATTCTCAAAAAATCTACGCTTGAAAAAATCCAAAAAAAAAAATTAAGCACTCTACAAAGTACATTTTAAGAAATATCCAAGCGCTAGTTAGGCCTATGAAATTTTATGAAAATCCAAAGCCAATGAAACTTATATTCACCTGTGAAAATTTTCGAATTTTTTTTTGAAAAGGTTTAGTTTTTTGAGAAATTATTACAAAGTTCAAAAATTCCACATATTTTCTTAAGAAATCACACCTCATTTGGTCTAAAAACTAAAGTAACAATTTTATTTTACAATTAAAAAAATTGTTTGGAGGAGATTGGGGCGGAGGAGAAGAGGAGGGAGTGGGAAAATTTTTTCATTTTAAAATAAAAAATCAGGTTCTTAATGAAATTTCACCAATTTAAACGTAACTTTTTGTAAAATTTTTTGTTAAAAATCCCATTCTTTGGGATGCATTTTCGGCCAAAAATGCCGTTCTTAGGGGCGTAAGTATGTTTGGTTCCGGTTCCGACCGGTTTGAAATCGGAACCGGTAGGTTCCGGGGTGTGGTTCCGGTTCCGGCAAATCGGAACTTTGGTTCCGGGGTGACCGGTTTCCGGACCGGTTCCGTACAACCTTAGTTCTAATAAGATTGTTTCTACTGTAAATGATTTTTTCTATAGAAATTATTCTTTTTTTAGTATTTGTCTTATAATGTGTGACTACAGCGAGTATTCCATTATTGCACTCGAACATTGTGTTTCCATGATGAGGCCTTATTTAGCCCATGACCAGTTCATTTTATTCCTCAAGCAAAATGCAAACAGATATGATATTGCACAATGTTTCCGAACAGGCGATACCTCATGGTAAAATTTATAATTTAATTTTTTCTTTACATTTTTAATAAAAAAAATATTATTTTATAGGGAATTTGCTATCCATCATTATAGCAATACTTATGGCCGTTATGTCTGTCAAATTGGCATTAAAAACATACATGGACCGGTGAACCAATCGGCGGAAGTGAATGAACCATTGGCTGAAATTGTGATTTGGCATTGGAAGGATAATAAACAGGAAATCATCAAGGTTGGTTTGGTTTTGATCTTTTAGAATACAATCCAAAACTTTAGTCCTTGCAAAAAATAATAACTAAATAAATATTTAATAATTTGCTAGATTCTTGATGAATAGTTTTTGGATTGTATGTATACTGAAAAATAGAATAATGATTTAAAAAATTGAAAAATTTTTTTTTTAAATATCGTTATAAAAATTAATGTCTGATGGAGCTATAGGTTTCCAATCTATGGTTATTTTTTACTAAAGTTTTTATATTTATTAACTAGTTTTAGTTTAAATCTTAATACTTAGAAATCTGTTGATTTTTCACTTGTTCAATTTTTCAGTAAAAAATATTTTTTACATCCATATCGTTATAATTTTTATTTAATACTTTAAAATCATTTGAGAAAAAGATTAATATAAAAATTTTCTAATTTCAACTTTCAGAAAGTATTATTCAAAAGTAATGAGACAGATGGTAACATTTATTCACCTACAAAGGATGATGATATCTATTTTACCATTCGGCTCATTAAAAAGTGCAAACTGGCAGAAGAGTGAGTTTTTTTCATATCGGTTAACTGATCGGTTTCGCTTTTGATGAAAAAAATTCGACCAAATATATATATATAACAAATCTTATGCGATCATTATCCGGCTCTGATACATTTTTTATTTATTTTATTTGAAATTTCAGTCTTTGTCCTCCGTTGGATGTCTCCGATGCCTTCACCATTTCTGTCGGGGATCAGAATTTCGTCGTGTCCGCCCACCGTTTGATGCAAATTTCGCCCGTTTTCCGGGCGATGCTCAGCAATGAAATGCGCGAGAAGGCAGAGCGGATGGTGGAGGTGAAGGACGCGGAGCCGGAACACTTCCGCGCATTCCTGGAAGTGATCGATCCGGATCGGAATGTCCAGCCCAATCGTGAGTTGTAATGGTATCTTACGAGAATATAAAAAATTCATTTAATATAAAATGTTTTTAAGTGCTTTTTATCACCCAATATTTTAAATTTTTATACCATAACTTGGATAATTTAAAAACTGTAGTCTTTCGTGAAAATTTTAAACCAGGATAGAAAACATTTCATAAGGCAAATATATGCGGAAATTTAAAAAAAAATTACAAAATAGAACTTGATCAAGGAAAATCGACAAAAATAATTTGCCGCACATGCTTTTATATAGTTTTGATTAAAGATTGCTTTATAAAGTTTTAGAAGGTCCCAATTTCTTCTTTCCAATTTCTTCCAATTTCCAATTTTTTCCAATTTTTTTCAAATTCATTTTTTTTCTGTCACCATGTTTCGCACCTCATTAAAAAACTAACAAGTTTAAAATACAGTATAGTCATTCTTGAAAAAGTAATCAATTATTGTTATTTTCATTTTTATTTTAAATTAATTAATTTCCTCTAGTTTTATGTAAATTACTATCAAATTTTATTGAATATAATGAACCAATTATTTAGTATACCAAATATTTTGGTTTTAATTTTTAGCTCTTAATATTGTTGAAGTGCTCAAATTAGCCGATCGCTACCAGGTACATGGCCCCAAAAAAATTTAATTGGATTTTTTAAATATTCCCAAGGTGAATTTGGCGAAGGACCGTTGCGAGGATCATTTATTGAACTGTGTGGAGATGCCACTCATTGAACGTCTTCGGCTCGTCAACATTTACGGACTCAATAAGCTGAAGGTGGGGATTCAAAAAAAATTTTTTTTTGAAAACTTGAAGGTGTTTAAAACTGAAAAATAATAGAAGTGGAAGATCATAGTGAGGAAATTCGAAAATTATTTTCTAATATTTAAATGGACTTATCACCAAAAAGGCATGAAAAGTCACCAAATAGACAAAAAATTAGAGTTGATAAGATAATATGAGGCATTGGAGTTGGTGCAAAAAAGTGTGACATGCAAAAAGCAGATAAAATTGGTTCGTATATATTTTTTTAATTTGATAAAAATTGATATTTACCATTTTTCGAAAATGAATAAATGATAAAAATTTATCCTAAAAACAAATAGGTAGCTTGAAATAGGCATAAAAATTCAAGAAGAAAAATAATCTAAAGGGCTCTAATAAAAGTAGAATGCTTTAATTTCCGTTTAAAACAATATATATTTGTTCAGAAAAATCAAAATCATTTATCAGAATTTCCGACTCCACTTATCAACCAGTATTAAAGATAGGTCAATAAAAATTCAAATTTTAAAAATAATAATCATTGCTTTATATGCGTTAATATTTATCCATAATAGGTAAAATAGCTTTCTTTAAAAATTTTTGTCTAAAAAATAATTTTAATCAAAGAATTTCCACAAAAATTGTAATAGGAAATTCAAGCTAAGTAAGGCACTTAATTTCATTTTTAAAAATTTAGGATTCGATTTTGTCGATTGGATCTGCGAAGTTGCGAGCCCTTTACAAAGCGAATGCACACCATTTTAAGAAGGGTCAATTCAGCGCTGATTTGACACACGAACTGACTTTGCGCATATGCGAAGATGAATAAATTTTTGATTTTTTATCGATATTTTTGACCCCTTTTCGGAATATTTTCTCTTTAAAAATTGTACCATTTTCTTCTCAATAAATGGCATGAATTTCGATTCATTGATAAGGTTAATAAAATTTTATTTGCTTCTGGTGATCTAAATTTATACAGGGTGACAAGAAAGTCCTGTCCCACCATGAATTTTTATTAACTTTTTAATGCAACACTAAAAAAATAATCAAATATTGTCAAAAGATGCGCAACAAAATAGTGTACAAATTCATACATTAGAATTTAAATTTCATACCCTTAACCCAGAAATAAAAAATAATTTGTGCTTGAAAATTTTTGTAAAAGCGCCGCAGCTTTTTTCCCGGTATTTTGGCCTAAACTCTAGGATAGGGCAGGCTGAGCAATTCCAAATTTTTATGAAAAATAGCACAAGCATTACTCTTCAAAATCGCTCAGGTGGAAAATTTTTTTAAACCAAATTGATTAAAAATATTGAGATTTTAATGGAGGGATATTTCTGATATATGCAATTTTTGAGGGTCAAAAATTAGGTGGTCCCCAAGTTGTAAAGCTTATAACTTGGTTGATTTTAAAGCTAGAGAGACAATTTTTTGTGAATTGATAGAGCAATGAATTTACTATAAAATCAAAGAAAATTTGGCTCTAAAATATTTTCAAAATAAAAAATTAATTGATAAATAAAAAATTTCGTCTCTGCGCCGCAACAATGGTTTGACAAATTAATTCATAACATCTTTTATCAATCGATAAAATTAAAAATTCTTAATTGTAAATTGTAGAGAATTTTTTGCTCTATTAAATGGTTTGCGGATATTTTTTAAACAACCATTCACAGATTTAATCGAAATTTTTAAATGGACAATTTTATTGCCTACCAAAAAATTTCAAACCGGGTTGCAATTTTCGAATTCTTTTATTTCATACTTGGTTAACCTTATTACCAATTGGTGATAGCTCGACTAGTACAGAATTGAATGAGCTACAAAACCATATAAAAAGATAAGCAATCCATCTTTTNTTCATAACATCTTTTATCAATCGATAAAATTAAAAATTCTTAATTGTAAATTGTAGAGAATTTTTTGCTCTATTAAATGGTTTGCGGATATTTTTTAAACAACCATTCACAGATTTAATCGAAATTTTTAAATGGACAATTTTATTGCCTACCAAAAAATTTCAAACCGGGTTGCAATTTTCGAATTCTTTTATTTCATACTTGGTTAACCTTATTACCAATTGGTGATAGCTCGACTAGTACAGAATTGAATGAGCTACAAAACCATATAAAAAGATAAGCAATCCATCTTTTTGGAAAAAAGTTAGGGCCAGAGAAAAAGTGGGACAGGACTTTCTTGTCACCCTGTATAATCCACTCAAATTTTGATAGGATTCGCGTAGATCGCACGATGGATCAGGACTACCAAATTAAGGTTGATATCTTGAAACATTGAGGATCTTCATCAATTATTATTCTATGAAAAATTCCCCCAAAAAATTTAAATAAAATAGTTTTTATTTATAATTTTTTATATCGGATTCTTACATACATATCTACTCACAGATGTGAATTGAGATATTTTTAAAAAGGGGGCCGGTGGCTTCGATAGGGCCGCGTGCAAATTTTTCGAAAAATTTATGCCTTTTCTTAAGAAATTTGATCCCTTTTTATTTCCTCTGACATGTGAATGAAAAATTTCATTGTAAATTTCCAGAAAATCTGGTATATCGGGGGGCTTGAGGCCTCGTTTGCCACCTGTTAGTGCCCTTCTCCCTCATTATGACCCTGCAAGGGAGAGTCCCGATATAGGGAATCCGTGCTAGCCGCGGAAGTATCATATTTTTTTAGAAATTATTTGAATTTTTTTCGTCGGCGGCGTAGTGTAATGGTTAGCATGCTGGACTGAGAAACTCCAGAGGAGTTGGTTCGAAATTCGAATCCCACCGCCGTGTCAGACATATACTCAAGCCCGTGGGGAGCACATCCCTTCATTCAGCCATTAGCCGAGCGGTGATGCGAAGCAAATGGTGTCCGGTTCCCGTACCGTACGGGTTCTCCACCGCAATACTAACTACCTTCACTAATGAAAAAATCCCTCCCCCTCCACCTGTAAGAGGCGCCTAAGCCATGAAGCTTGGTGTCCTTGGTGGTTGTAAAAAAATTAATTAATAATAATTTTCTATATGAATTTACAGCTTGATCTAAACGCCGAATTACGGCGCTATGCCAAACACCACGCTTAAAGCAAGCCAAAAAAGCATATAGAAAATTGATGTAAAAATTCATAATTATTTGTGCCCAAATAAATATGATACTGCCGCGGTTAGCGCCAATTCCCTATAAATTGGAATGGGTCTCGAAGCATTCGGCGGGTTGTGGCACCTCGGGAACCTCCCTTGATAATATTTTCTGTATGAATAGAACTTATGTATATACCAGAGGTGCTATCTGTCCTTTTTTTTTAAAGATATGTCCTTTTTCAGACCATGGGTGTCCGTTTGTCCTTTATTTTTGGATTTTAAAATTTTTTTCAAAAAATGACCAATTTTCTTAAGAAAAAGGACTAAATTTTCAAAAATTTCTCAGGCGGCCCCTATCGGGACCGCCGGCACACCAAACAGTTGATAATAATTTTTGTATACTTATGAGGACGACGGTGCTATGTCGTTTGGGCGAAAAGTGCAAAAATGGATAACTTACATGTACACACTACAAAACGCCTAAAAATCCAATAAAATCCAAAAATAGTCCAACATTTCGTATTCGTTCATTTAAATTCCTAAGTTAAAGTCTCCGATAAAATCCCTATCTTAGTCTCTTTTTCTTGAGGACCTATAGGATTTAAATAAAAAATTCAGGCCTTTGAATATTTTCAATCCAAATATTTTTGAAAAATATTTTTTGATAACTCATGGGCCTTGTGATTTCTCACAGATATCAAGCGTTCCAAAAAATTGCCGACCTAAACTGTTCAACTTTTTAATTTGTCTGGTCAAAATTTTTCGATTCTTGAAGACCTTCGATTCTTGAAGGTCTTAAGAATAAAGAAAGATTTTTTTCAGGATTCTAAGATAGGGATTTATCAGGGAATTTAACTTAGGAATTTTAGTGAACGAATCCATAATTTTGGAGTATTTTTGGTTTTTATTGGTTTTTTTAGGCGTTTTGTAGTGTGTACATGCAAGTTATCCATTTTTGCACTTTGTGCCCAAACGACCCAGCACGGAGGACGACTTTGGAGGAATTAAGAGAAGAAAAAAAAAAGTGAAATTACGTACATAAATAAAAAAACAACAACGAAACAGTTGGTGGAAAAAATGCTGCATAAAATTGATTAGTACTTTATTTCAAATTTTTCATTTTTAAAAAAGGTCCTTTATTTTGAGGATTTTCCCCAGTAAAATCCTTTATTTTGGTGCTTGCTGTCCTTTTTTCTGAAACTTTTCGATAACACCTATGGTATATTATTTATTTTAGGTGCTTGCGCGTTAGTTCAAAAAAGACAAATTCATCTAAAAATGATAGGATGCCAAGCAAAAAAAATCAAAAATTTAAACATATTTTAATATAAACAAAAAAGAAAACTCTTTTACTCAAAAAACCTTTTTACTGAAAAATTACTTAAAAATGAACAATTGCCCATCTCGGGGCCCCAACCCGCGGTGTATTTTATCCAGATGCATATTTATAAACGCAAAACCAATGAAGGTAAAAATAAAAAGGGCCAATTTGTGAGTACCAATTTTAAAATATCCAAATGCAAATAAAATCATATGCAAATTTATTACATAGTTTGTATTGTAAATTTTTCGAAAAAAATATTTTTAATTAAATTCCAGAGTTTTTAGATGGATTTGCCTTTTTTGACCCAACGCGACAATTTGCCTTTTTTGACCCAACGCGCAAGCACATTTATTTTACACGGCAAAAATGACATTTCCTATAAAAGTGCACATTACCTAATCTGTTCCTTATTATCAGGGTCAATTTTTATATGCAAATGCATTTTTTTTGCTGGCTCAGAACAGCCTGAAAATCACGTAAAACATGTTTTTAGCATGTTTTGAACGCTCTAGCATGGATTTCTAACTGCATATTTTTGCATATTTTC
>LDKF01001006.1:0-33527 GCA_001026735.1 Rotylenchulus reniformis
TCAACAAATTGGATATAGCTTGTGAAGGGCCAAAGATGTAAACTATATAAGCAAATAAAGACAAATTTTATTGTTAAACCGGTTTCATTTATTTTTTGATGTAATAATAAACGAACATTCATCGCATCATCATATTAAGAATTGGTTGGGGGAGTTGATCAACCTCGAAAAAACGTCGGATTGTCTTCGTGCACAATTCACTGAGCGTCATCGACTTGTTTCGACATTTGAAGAACTAAAAAGCAGCAAACTATAATGCCGGAATATAGATTTTTATCTTGTAGAAAATACCTCCTCTACAAGTGAAATTGTCTCATATTCTCTGCAAACACGCAACAGTTCGATTGAACATTTGCCTCTGATCACTTCGGAGGCAAAATGGAAGGCGCTATACCACTCGAGTTCATCCAGTCGGGCCAGATCGGGGTTTTTAGCATCATCAATATCATTGTTGTTATTATTTTGGTGGTCCTCCATTATTGTAGCTATTGGGAAAATGATAAAATAGAGGGGGCATCGGGGCTTGCAATGGCACTGATGAGGACAGGTCCTCAATCATCGCACCTGCCTCGCGCTGGCTTATGTGCCCGCGGCGGCGCAAAAACTGCACAATCGCATACCCACACAACGCAATCACGGGGAAAAACACCATATAGTAGAGGGCAATGAGCAACACTTGTGCCGCCCCGGTCACCCGGCGCTGTTCCTTATCATCATCAAATTGGTTGTAGGTCAATATTGGAAGTGTTGGTTCGATGGTGGTGATGTTGGTATTGTTAAAGGATTCCATTTTTTATGTTTTGTTCATCAGAGTTCTCTTAGCCTATTTATAGGCGTGTTCAACATCAACCTACGATCGAATCAGAGACAATGTGACGGTTGTAGTCGATCATGATCATCTGGTCAAACTCGCCCAGAATGATCATCTCAACTCCGCCCTCGGGAATCTCTTTGTTGAAGGTGATGCGAATACTGGTTGTGCCACTTCGCAACAACTCAAAGCCGCACGAATCGTCCAGCGTTGAGGTCAGCGGGATCACAAAGAAGGTCCAGCCGGACTTGAATTGGTCAAAACTGATGTCCAGCGATCGGTCTGAGTTTGCCATGCCCAACGCCTCGTACAGGTCCACATAGGGTCTGACGCAGTAGTCCTTGTCGAATTGTAGCTTGTATGGGACCAGCGGGTAGATCATCCCACCAGCGTGCACAGCAATGTCCCTGATGTCGAATGGTTGAAAATTGAATGGGGAGAGCGCATAGTCACCGACAAATGCCTTGTTGGCCACAAAACCGATTGTGATTCGCCTGGGAACGGTGGCGCTGAATGCGTTGTAGTCCACCTCGTAGCGCCCGGCGTTGATGAAATGGGATTTTATTTCGGTCTTGCGCACCGAGTAGGTAGCTGGCTGCTTCTCCAGCGTCTGGTAGATGCTCATGTTCAGCGATGGTTGCACTTCAATCATTTTGGCATACAGCTTAACGTCGTGCACATACAGTCGATACCGGGTGGTATCAGCCGGATTCAGCACATGGAGAGCAAAGGAATCTTTGGCGCGATAAATGGTGAACAACAGATCCAGATTGTTCAACAGGTACAGCTCCTGGTTTCCCAGGTCAAAGTCCAGACGCGAGAGGAGCTGTGCCTTCTTCCCACCCTCAAAAATCTTGCAGCGTTTTTTGAACCCGTCCGATGCGGGGTCATTTTGCACCCTTTCACAACGGTGGCCAATGGAGGCCAAAAACGTGTTTTTCACCTCCTTGGGGAACGAGAGTTCGTTGGTTATGTAGGCCTTGTAAGGGTACAGCGTACCACTGTCGTAGACCTCACTGTTGCCAACCGATACCTTTAGCTGTTGGACAAAGGTTTGACCAATGCCCTGGATCACACCAACCAGGGTGTCCAAATTTTCAATGGGTTTCCATCGACCGTTCACATCCGGTTTCTCAATGGACAGCTCTAGATGGAGGTAGATGCGGGACAGGTCGGTCCACAGGTTGTCACTGAACATTCGGAACAGGAACGGGGACTCTTGGCTGATTGTGCTCAGCGGGAGCACTTCGCGGAAGAATGAGCGCACAACAGACACGTTGGTGGGAGGCACTGAGAAAATGTTCAGACCGCTGTTCACGGCCAGCGGACTGCTCTGGCTGATTTTTTGAGGGCAACTCATTTTTAATAGGTTCCAAGACTATCCACTCGTAGATGCTTTACTTTGGCTGCGAGTTTTCGCTTTTTTGATGATGCTGTTGTTGTTGTTTTTCTGCGTCGCTTCGTGTTCGTCGGGGGAGCGGGCAGAAAATTGGGTGGCCCCATGGTGGAACGTAGCCTATTTATACCTTTTCGGGGGGCGGCGGCGGCGGCGGCCGATTTTCCCATTTTCCCGATCCCCTTGGTGGTGGTGGTTGGGCCACCAATCTTGTTGCTGTTGTTGTTGTAGCGTTTGAAATCGAATCCACCCTGGCCCCGTTGGGTGGCCAGGTTGTTGGCCGCCTTCTCCAACAGGTTTTTGTGGCCTGCCTTGCCCTCGGTCATCAGGGACTCCTTCAGGTTCTTGCCCTCCAACACGTTGCTCAGCACCCGGTTGCCACTCTCAAGGCCCTGGCGACCAATTGCGCCACCAATTTCCTTCCCAATCGGGACCAGGTGGCGAAGAAAGCTGCGCAATATGGACCCAATGCCAGCGCCACGCTGATACGGTTGTCCCCGGAAGATGCTGTAGCTGCCTCCGTACTGGACAACGGCAAGTTCGGGCGAGCTGTGCGCAAAGGCGGACCACTCGACCTTTATCGGATCAAAGTCAACATGCATTTTTTTCTATAGAAGAAGAGATCTAGGCACAACAAATGTCGCATATTTATAGATTATTATTGTTATCATCAAAGATTCTCTCGCGCACAAAATGGTTTACCACACGGTCAGGCGTCGTCTTGGTTCCATAGAGCAGAAAGTGGACAATTTGTTCAAAGGATTTGCCTGCACACCGGTTGTAGAGGAAAAAAATCACGTGACGTCCACACGACCGGGCATAGGATGACTGCAGCGGCATGGAATTGTAACGAACACGACCGAATGCGGACAGATAGTGTGAAATGTGATCACTCAACGGGGGCCAATCCCCAAGTGAATCATAATATTCCACACTGTGGGGCGAATGGCAGTAAATTGCCACCCAATGTGAACCGCTCAGATCAGATGGGTCAACATTGACAACCATGCAGTGGGGATATTTTTGTGTTCCACCCTCTGGCGGCGGCGGCGGCAACTGGTCACTGGGAAAGCAGCCCCTATAGATGGCAGTTGTGACCATGTTTCTTGAAAGTATTTTGTCGATCTCCAAAGTGTTCATTATCAATGTTTATTAAAAATAGGCAGATTTACGAAAGTGCAGGGTCAGTGTACACGTACCATATTGGAAGGGCATCAAGGTGCCGCCAGTGGTACGTATTTCAATCAAAATCTCCGAAATTTCCTTCACCAACAATTTATGGTATTGGATTGACAAAAATTGTTCCTCAATGACCTCATCGGGGCGGCCGCGGATGGTCACAATTCGCAGGATTGGAGCGGTCACATCCCCAATCATCATTGGTTCAATCAGGCCCGGTGAGTACACATGGAAGGAGGAAACACCGCCAGCCATGTCCGGCATAAATCTGGCCACATTCTCCGCTTCGGTGAACGATGTCTTATCAAAACCGAGGATATAGGCAAGTTGGTCCGACAGTTCAACGCTGCGAATGTACCGAGTGTCTAGCAACAGAGAAAAACGGTTACTGTTTGTGTCAAAATTAAAGCGGACCGCAAATCTGGCCTTTCGATACGCGTGTACCCATGCCTCTAGGCCCCAATCCATTGTCGCATTCAAAATTGTGCGCTCCTCCTCAGGCATTTTTGCAATTTCTTCGTTCAGCTTTTCGCTGTACAGATCTTGAAATTGCCTTTTTTCATATTCACTAAGCTTTCGGAAATATTCGTTCAATTGTTGCTGATAGGCATCCTCATCACCACCTACATGTCCCCTTTCTGGAATTTCTGCTTCAGTCTGTTCCTCCTCGTGCATCAGTCCCTCTGCAAGACCCTGTAGGTCAACTACCAATGTGTTGATTTGCGTTATGAGTGATCGGAGAAAGTTCTCTTCCGCGATTGTCTCTCCATTTTCTTGTTTTTGTTCAATGTACGTGTTGACTGCAGCGTTTCGAGCCGCATTGTTTGCATGCATCAGGCTGTTCTGCGTGGTTCTGACTTGTTGGGCCAACAGCTCACTTCCTTCTCCAAGTTGTTTGTAGAGGTGTTTACAGAGTTCACTGGGGTTGGTGATATTTGATGCGGGAACCGTGACCCGTACTTTCTGTCCCGTTCGCCAAACAACCTGCATAAATTGCTGTTCCATTGTACCCAACGAGGGCCAAGAGTGAGGGTAAACCATCACCGCAAGCCCCACATACCAGTCAGAATTAAACTGCAGTTTTCGAGCCAATCGTACACGGAAGGTGTTCGATTTATTCCCTTCAACATTTGTGTTTGATGGTAGGACTACATAAAAAGAATTTGACATTTTTGTATAAAAAATAGCGAGAACCACATACCATCTGGTTATGTATATATTATCATTTCCAGGTTAGGGAGGAGGCGGGAATCCAACTGTTGTGTTTTTTATCAAACCCCTTCCATTTTACAAACAGATATTCGACCCCTTCTTTTTTTCGTTTTCTGATAATTTTTTCGATGTCATATAAAGGCCCATCATCATCATCATTTTCATCACCCCCTTCATTTGTCTTTAGCACCACTTTGCAAAGATCGTTTGCATAAAACCAACCCTTTATCACTTCCCCATCATTGTCACGAATTCGATATGTCACAGGACCAGTTTGGGACTTCCACACCTTATCAATTGTAAATATTTCGCTAGTGAAATTTGGTAGATACCCTTTTTGAAAACGATGTTTGTATTTTTCAATGCGAACCCGATCACCCACGCGGAAACGCGCAGTCCTTTTGGAGGTTCGAGCAGTGGCCATTGCATGCAGCTTCAACCTCAACTTTTCCGCATTTTTGAAGTTGACATCAACAGGCCGCATTCCAATGCTCGAGTTAACAGAGTTGTTTATGGCGCTGACAATGTCTTGGATACAATCAATCCACCTCTGTGTTTGCCTCTCGGTGAAATAACGATACAAGCGTTCCTTGATTGATCTGTTCGCGCGCTCGGCCATACCGGCGTGGAAATCTGGCGATGTGTACATGCAAAAATGTTTAATTTGTTTCGAATCGAAAAATTCTTGAACCCGTTTGGCGTTAAATTCAACACCTTGGTCCGTCACCAACTTCCACGGAATGTACACAGAGCGTTTGAACAAACGTTCGAAACTCGCGACCATATCGTTAGCAGATTTGCTTTTCACCGGTTCTACAAACAATTGCCTGCTCAACGTGTCAATACAGACCAACAAATATTTGTAGCCGTTGTTCTCTTTGCTCAACCGATCAAATACCGCCAAATCGGCTTGCCATTCAGTGTGAAGCCCGGAGGCGAGTGTTGGCATGTGTCGATAACGTCTGACCGCTCGTCTATGCAGTGTGTAGACACGTTCGCCTGCTAGATATTCCTCTACATCACGTCGCGTTACTTCCTTATCNTCACCTTATCAATTGTAAATATTTCGCTAGTGAAATTTGGTAGATACCCTTTTTGAAAGCGATGTTTGTATTTTTCAATGCGAACCCGATCGCCCACGCGGAAACGCGCAGTCCTTTTGGGGTTTCGAGCAGTGGCTATTGCATGCAGCTTCAACCTCAACTTTTCCGCATTTTTGAAGTTGACATCAACAGGCCGCATTCCAATGCTCGAGTTAACAGAGTTGTTTATGGCGCTGACAATGTCTTGGATACAATCAATCCACCTCTGTGTTTGCCTCTCGGTGAAATAACGATACAAGCGTTCCTTGATTGATCTGTTCGCGCGCTCGGCCATACCGGCGTGGAAATCTGGCGATGTGTACATGCAAAAATGTTTAATTTGTTTCGAATCGAAAAATTCTTGAACCCGTTTGGCGTTAAATTCAACACCTTGGTCCGTCACCAACTTCCACGGAATGTACACAGAGCGTTTGAACAAACGTTCGAAACTCGCGACCATATCGTTAGCAGATTTGCTTTTCACCGGTTCTACAAACAATTGCCTGCTCAACGTGTCAATACAGACCAACAAATATTTGTAGCCGTTGTTCTCTTTGCTCAACCGATCAAATACCGCCAAATCGGCTTGCCATTCAGTGTGAAGCCCGGAGGCGAGTGTTGGCATGTGTCGATAACGTCTGACCGCTCGTCTATGCAGTGTGTAGACACGTTCGCCTGCTAGATATTCCTCTACATCACGTCGCGTTACTTCCTTATCGTGCTTTTTTGCTTCGTCAAACAACGGTTTGACACTCGTGAAAGAGACCGGCGAATGGACGTCCTTATACAAACGTTCCAGTAACCGTCTTATTGATGTTTTCATTGGTGCCACAAGGATGGTTTAAATGAAAATTGGGTCATCCCCTTTGCTTTTTTATGCTTATTTTTGTTGTTGTTGTTGAAGGCTGAAAATCCCTTTCCTTGCTGCTGCTGCTGCTGCCTTTGTTTTTTATATTGTTCGGGGAAAAAATATTTCACCAAAAGAGGATGTTCGTTTGCCCGCAATATGAATTCTGCATAACCTACGGGCGGATTCTTGAAACGCGTTCTCTCTGTTCCACCTAGCAGATAATCCACAATAGTTTCAATGTTACTTGTCACCATGGGCTGATTGGTCCCACTACGAAGAATTTGTCCGTCCCTGTTCACTTTCAATTCATCAGCATTCTGCCAAATGTAATTCATGACACCTTGGCGGGTCAGAGACGAATTCTTTTCCAGTTCGCGACTTGCAGATGTTGATGGATCTTTTGACCGTGTGGTGGTGATTTATCAACATGAGTAGTTGATGAAGAACTGGATGTTTGTTCTGCGGGCTGTGGATCTTGTTGTTGTTCTTGTTGTTGTCGCTCAGTATTTTTGGAGCGTTTGGCGTTGGTCTTAAGCACAATACGTTTTTTTGATCCCATTGTTTTTGTTGTTGTTGTTGAAGCTCTCTTGTTGTTTTTACCGACACTACCCTTTGCCGTTGTTGTTGTTGTTGATCTGTTGGCGGCAGTGGCAGCAGTAGCATTGGAAATTTCGTCCAAATTCTGTAGCCGAACATTTAAAGGCTGTTCCTCACGCTCCCTGGTCAACTTGTTGAACCGTTTATATTGCTGGTCGTATTGTATTGCCTTCTCATCAGCACCAAGTGTTTGGTCGCCAACAATCCGTCTCATTCGCGACTTGATCATTTGCACAGGGCTGCCATCATTGGCATTTGCTGATGATGACGATGCTGCTAATGCTGCATACAAATCTTCAGGGATCAGCAACAATCGAGACATTTTCAATGAATTGGTAGCAGAGCTCTTTGGCACATTATTTATGCTTTCTTTTTGAATATCATATCAGTGAGCATGGGCACAAGGACGCTGGCTAGGACACCTGCTACAGCGGGTAATCCACGTCCTTGTTGATGATGAGAATGGTGTTTTGCTGTCAACAAATGTCTGGCAGAACGAGCTGTGCGCGTCCTAGCCAGTTTGCGCAACAAACTGGCTTGTTTTTGTAACCTGTGCAATTGTCTTTTTGACAATGGAATACGGCCTTTTAGAACATTGAAACAGATTTCCACAAAACACAGTAACTGACGATCGCTAGCACTTCTCATCAATTCGTGCACAGCCTTACACGACCTTCCATTTTTCTGCACATTTTTTATGAAATTAGAATTTTGTCTAATCAATTTACTCGGTATAAGTGATCTTTTCTTCCTCATTTTGATACATAAACAATCGTTGGCTCATCATCATCGCTGTATATATGCGTTCTCAAACGTATAAGCTCGGGTGTTTTTGGATGCATGTCAACTAATAAATATCCGAAATTTCTTGCGGTTGCATCCTTATATGCCTGCATGAAATCACCGGCTTTTGTAGGAAACAATTGAGTTGCCAGCGTTTTAATTTGTAAGGCTCCCGCAGGATTTCGCATCAACACAAGATAATGCGAATTATTTCGTCAACTCTTCAACTCTTTTGTGAACAATTTACTCGGTATAAGTGATCTTTTCTTCCTCATTTTGATACATAAACAATCGTTATGTATCAACTCTTTTGTGAACAAATGCTGAGTGACTAACACCACACTCATCCCCCAATTATGGGAACCTCGAGTGAAAACAGTGTCTAAAAATTGCTGGCGCATCCCAACCATCAAATCATCTAATACAACTAGCAGACGCCCATTCGTTGATCTTGCCCGTTCCTTTAGTTCTTCTTCTCTAGGCGCCCCACTATGCACAACTACCTTTATATCACCACTAACAATTCCAATGGTCTGCAGTTTTATGATGTTTGGATTCAATTCTCCATAGCAATATAACGCTTCTTCAATTGGGACTGTGATCATAGTTTTCAGGTGGTCTAAAAGTTTCATAACCCATTCTGATTTTCCACTTCCCGTACTACCCGACACCGTCATTGTAAACGGGTGTTGAAATTGTGTGTCTTGTAAAGCTATTGATGGAAAAGGACTAGACATTTTTGTAACAAATTTTTGCTAATCACATGTTTGTATATATATTTATGAATTTTCAGATTTTTAAATTTAATCACCAAAAAATGGATTTTATCCTCGGCGCCGAATGGCTTTACTCCGACATCAGCAATCAAATCCCAGTCAAAAACGAAAGTATGGATATGGCGGCAGATGACAGTGATAAAGAGAACTTCCCCCCAAAAAAGGTATTTACGTTTTTTTGATAGTCGCAACATTTTTTTGTAGATGGAACAGGAACAGGATGAGCCGGAAGACAATGAGACCGATTGGCTGCAAATTATTGATGAAGAGGAGGAGCAGCGAGAAAAGAAAGAATCTGAGGAGAAGGGCGATGTTGAAAAGAAAGGTTTTTTACTTGTATATTAATTAATTAATTTTTTGCAAACAAGGAAATTCGGTGGAAGCGAAAAAGGACTCTGACATTGTTGTTATAGCCACCAAAAAAGTGCCATTGCAGGAGATTTGTACTTGTACCAGGGGTGTACAAAAGACGATCCCTTTGGTGGACTATCTGTGCGAGCACTTCAAGTGCTCGATCAAGGAGCTTTTGGTGATTTTCCAAAACTTGGAACAGCGTCGAGCATTGGTCAACCATCTGCGTAATGATGTACATTTGCGCACCTCACATCTTCGTCCTCAGTTGCGAAACTTCACAGTACATTGCTGCGATTTGAGCTCACAAAATGCACATACGCTGCCTGCCTATCGTGGATACTTGGACATTACGGTATAGTTATTTGAAAAATGAAACCCATCAAAAATCCTTGTTTAAGGTACGTGGACATTTCTACGCAAAACATGGGATCAAGTTGCGCCATCCGTATTTCCCTTGCGTTATTGAGTATGGAGGTGGAACGCACCGTTCCTTTTTCCCGCTTGAAGTGTTGAGTGTGATCAAACAGTAGATGTCCATTTGGAAAAGAAAGAAACCTAGGAATTTTCGTTCATGATTTTTTTTTTGTTTTTTCTGCTTAAGATAAATATGCAAATACAAAATTGTACTGTGGTATTTAAATTGAACGCTGCCCCTTTTACTACCCAGCAGTTTTTGGGTATGGCACGAAATGGGTGGAACACTGAGTACCGGCCGCAGCGTTTCCACGCCATAATCATGCGAATGCGTCGTAATCAGCCTGGTCATGCTCATCACCATCGTCGTACCGTTGCCGCGCTCATCTTCCAAACCGGTCGTGTGGTTCTCACCGGAGTGCAGCATCCGACGCAAGGGCGATCGGAGGCCGAACGCATCACAAGTCGACTTCAAAAAGCATTGTTAAGCAGCGGAATCTCTACTATCCCATTGCTTGGTGTTCATTCACTCCGTGTTGTTAATCTGGTCGGCGCTCATACGATGCCTCATCGATTGGCCATTGAACGATTTGTTATGATGAATCAACATCCGCATCACCTCCATGAACAATTCTACCACATTCGCTATGATCCCACCATATTCCCCGCCCTTCGCTGCAAACTGTCCATTTGTTGTGGTCCCAATGCCCAAGAGGAGATGGTGAATGCTTCATGTCTGATATATATCTCTGGAAAGATCATTGTGACCGGACTCAGAACTATTAATCATGTGGAATATGCTTTGCATCATTTGAAGTCAGTTCGTACAGTCTGATGTAGCGCGCGGACTCGGCGGATGCTCGACGCCCCCTCAAATAACCACCTTCTGGGGAGTTGACCAACCGATCTGGTTGTAGGAAGCAATAACGGAGGGTAGCCAATGCAAGTCCGGCACCGGTACTGGCCACCAAGAAGGGGTCCAGCCCGTTGGTGTGCTCTGCAATCAGTTTTTGGAATCTGATGACACTCTCGCGTAAAATGGCCACGTCATTGATGCAGTATAGCAACAGTTGTTCTCGCAATTGGAAAGTTGAACCAGCAGCTGTTGACTCGGCGTTGTACCATTGCAAAAATGCCTCACGCTTCTCCGGTTTCATGTGCTCCGGTTGATAGTCGTCCAACGGTGGCAAACCGTTGAGGCGTTGGTGTAGATGTTCCCGCTTAATGTACAGATAGGGGAAGAAGGGTTTTGCGCTGGCCAGCTCCGGTGGTAGACCAAAGGTCTTTGGTAGCGCATCCAGGGGGCAGAAGAAGTAGTTCAGTGTGTCCTTGAACAGGATATGGCGCTGATGGTGACCCCGCAAGGTCATGGAGTAGATCTTCAGCCCGGTGGTGCAAATACGTTTTGGCGGCAAGTTCCTTCGGTGTAGTGCTTCAAGAATCAGATGCATGTCGTATTTACCACCGTTATGCGACAGGCAGACAGTCAGGATACCACGCGGACCCGTTCCAATCAGAAAATCCAGGAAACCGTCCACCGGATCTGCATCCGGTTCGTCAAAGCTGTGGAAGAACATTCTTCTAGGGTTGTAGTCCACCGCCGCCACATCCACATTGTTGTCGCCGGGTGCATTGCGAAATGGTGGCGAACACAATCGGCGCCCCGTCGGACCGGTTGGCATTCCACAAACACAATTTGCTGCACGCTGTCCGATCCCATCATGTACCGTTATCCCCTCACGGATGCAGTGCTCACAGATCACTTCTGCCACAATCAGCATTGGGACATGTTTTTGCACCACACCTCCGTTGTTCAACCGCATTGGAGTGTCCTGGGATGTTTCCGCGTCAAATATGCACAAACGAATTGGACGGTATTGATCTTGCTGTTGTCCATCGTCGTCATCATCATCCACATCGTCATCATCATCATCATTGTATTCTCGCATTGGGTGTTGACCACGACGCCGCCTTGCACGATTGATATCAGCCTCTCGCAATGGTTGTACGAAACAAGGTTGATCATCGGTATGCGGTCCCTGACATCGAAGACATGCTAGTTGTTGTTGTTGTTGCTGCACATTTCTGACACAAGTGTGTTGGGCCTGACTTGCATATTGCACACAACCGCATTGTGGACAAACTCGCCTCCATTGACATATAGAGCGGAAGGGTCGACGGCCTCGGCCATCCAATGGTTGTGGTGTTCGATTTGTCAGGTGATAGTCGTAACAATTCTGCGTTGGGAACACAAAAAGGCATTGGTCACAGAATTTTGTACTGCTTCTTCCATCTGGTAGCCTGTGGATTTTGCAGGGGTACTCAGCGCCGAATCGTAAGCAAAGTCTGCACACTGCATGACACTCGGTTGGATGGTACCATCGTGTGACACACCTTTCACAATCCACACAATAATTATCGGCACGGAACAACTGCTGGATTCGCCCAATGTAATTGTAGTGTTGATTTTCCAGCAACAAGCACAAATTGAACTGACAGGCCCGCTCTGCACCCTTGTACACAATGCGCCATTGTTGTTCCTTTTCGAACACACAAACACGAATCTGCCCCACACCGTGTTGTTGGTCGATCCATGTTTGCAGACTATGCGCATCCTCCAAAGTATACAGGTGTTTGTTGCGCGGAATTCCTGCACGCCTTAGCATCTGGAGAGCCTCCGGGTAATGAAGCGCTTGTTGGCGTGCAAAATTTCTGAATGCGAGCACACCACCCCCTGGCTGTCGCGAACGCCAATCGTGAAGTCCGATCACCACCGCTCTTGCCAGGCACAACCTATCCCCAGGGTTGTCAATGCGGACCAGCGATTGAACCCTGTGTGTAACACGATGTTCCGTGTCCGAATTGCATGCTCCTTAAGATCTCTTTTCTGTAAAAACCAACGAATTTACTTACCTCCATGTTGCTCCCCATCATCGGTACGATTCGCTTGCATTGGCCATACCGCAAGCACCTTTGTGACCGTTGTTCCCGCTAAAAAGTCGATGCCGGCCGCCGACTGGTCATTTAATCGCTGAATGAAATCTGCTATTGCCTGGGGGTTGTTCTGTTCCGGAGGGCGCAATGGAATGGTGAAAGGGTTTTCGAAGGTTGGCGGCTGGAGCTGCAATCCAACCAGTTGCGGTCGCGGTCGCCCATCCAGCACTCTGGCGAACAACTGCTCAACCAGTTGTTGAAGCACCAAATCAGGCCTTTCCGCCTCCTCCAACGGTGTGAATCGGACATGTGCGATTTCACCCCTTGTATTTCGCGGGCGATTCCGCATATTTTGCACACTTTCAATTGCAAAGAGTGGGGGTCGTTGAGAAGATGATGGTGAATTCATTGTCTAAATGGTCATAATTCATTTCGAAACAATGAGAGGCGGGTGGTTATTGTTGGCCTATAATCGGACCACAGATCAACAAAGGGAACGAATGGACAGAAACGAGTCGCTTTCACACATGATGAAACAATGCGATAACACTTGCATATTTTTTGTTAAATGAAACAATGAGACCCCTAAAATTGAACTGATAAATAATGAAACCCCTATGTGTAAACAAATTCAACATGAGACCCTTAGGTGTTGAGACCCCTACAACACAAGTATTCAAACATGCAAGTGCGCAGAACATACATTTTATTCATGTGTGTGTAAAATTAAACATTTTGGTTTTCGTTGGGAGGCATAACATCTCGGTTACAATTGGGACAACGTTTGCGCGTTAGCAACCACTTTTTCACGCATGAATAGTGGAATAGATGGGCACACTGTAGGTAAGTGCCCGTCAAGGTCCCCAATTTGTATTTTTGACCGCAAATAGTGCAAATTCTCGGATCCCCATCCGCATCCCTCAAATGGTGGGTCCCTATTTCGATCACGGTCAAAATTTCATCAATGCGTTGCGGGTCAACTCCGAGCCGGTGACCATGCTCGTCGACCTCGTTGTTCGAAAATTCTGGGGTAACTGGTGGCCCAAATTCCACCTCCATCAACCCCTCCTCCTCTCTGGGCTGCTGCCTCCTCTGATTGTTGTTGACTGGCGACGCAGAACGTACCGAAGATGGTTGTGGGCGTTGTTGCCGGCGCGATCCCGTTGGCGGTGGCAACGGGACTGTATGTCCCCGGGAGTTGGATGGGACAGGTGAGGAAGATGTGCGGGATGAACCACGACGGAGGGGAGAACGACTCCTACTGGCATTTGTGGCGCGCGGCCCCCGCCGTGAAGATGAACCAACACCTCCAGCTCTACCCGCCTAAGTAAATTTTTTCAGTGACCCATGTACAAATTTTTATGCCAACATTTATTAAATATATGATTGTATGCATAAACTAAGCTATTTGACATTTTGATGGTATCACACTGATCAAACCGATTGATCTTGCTGTTGACTCCCAGAGGCATTGCGGCGCCCCGTTCCACCCGCGCGACGAGTTGTTGCCCCTCCACCGGTTTGTTGTCGAACCTGAGGGTTTGATGAATGTATATAAATTGCACACAAATCTCTATGCAACCAATCATTTTTACCTGTGTGGGCTGATGTTGGCGATGATCATTGGCGGCGGTGGCGACGCCCGAACTTGGATGTGCTGGTGGTGGAAGTGCCAACAACTAAACATGCAATCGTACCCCTGCAAATTCAAATTGTTATTTGCACTTACTTGATCAAGTTGTTGTTGCAGGGTGGGTTGTTGGACCGCCTGACCATTGCCCCCTCCTGGCAATGCCTGATGTTGATGTTGCGCGTTTGCTGGGATTTGAGGAGCAGGATCCTGTTGTGGTTGCTGCGGGGCAACTGGGAGCGCCGCCGGCATGGGTGCATGTTGATGGTGGTCGAATATTTGCTGACCCCCAGCTCCACCAATGTCAACCGCGTGTGCCTTTTTTTTGTTCTCTATTATAATTTAATGATTGTGAAATGCACCCACCTGTTGACCGCCGCCCATTTCCATCGGAGTTGATGCTGCATTTTGTGCCGAGTAAAAGGGATTTGCCTGAAAAGAAAAAAATGTAGATTGGTCAAAAATCCAACAACCAGAACACAAACGGTGAATATTGCGTCCAGGGGCCCGCTCTAAATGTGTTGAAATTAACATGGTAAATTCTATGTTTGTGTTTTATTTACCTTTATCCAATGGGCTTGGGAATTGCCTCCGTACAGGAACGTGAACTTCACGTCCATGTCACTGCGTTTCAATGGCTTGACCGTGAGGCAGACGAACCGATAGGTGCACCCGGGTCGCAGTTCGGACAACACTTGGGCGCGGTCGACTGGCACATTCGGCGGTCCACCCCAAGCAGCAATATGCAATCGTGTAAATCTCTGATTATACACGACAGCATTGCAGATTCTGCGATAATCGCCGTTTGGAGTCACCCTAACCATGCTGAGCTGGGTATCATAAACGGTCATTGTGATCCCCCTTAATAACCATTTTTAAATTAGAATTCTAGTACCGGACAATGGACAAAAAACTTACTGCACTTCGTAATCCAACGGCCATGGTCGCAGCAGATACTCGGAGCAAGTTGTCCCATCAGGCAAGAACTGTTCGGCCCAACAGCTCGGGTCGTTGGTCACCAACTGGTTGGTTGAAGAAGGGCCATATGGGAGTTGTTGTTGTTGGGATGGGCGTGGAATTTGTTGGTGGTTATATGGTTGCATTTGCCGATTGGGGACTGCCGGTTGAGGATAATGGGTGGGAGTCGCCAATTGTTGTGGGATGGGTTGTGGTGGTGGTGGTGGTGGGAGGATCGATGGAAGAAACGGTTGGGAAAAAACAAATGGAGCGGGATGTTGGTATACCCCATAAACCTAAATTTATAGCCTAAAGTTGTGCCATTTGAATGTTTAACTGACCGGCTGTTGCCCGACTCCATACATCAGACTTCCTTGATTGGGTTGTGTTGGTGGTGGCATCATGGGCAAAGTTGCAAATCCAAAGGCTGTTGGCGATGCTTGAGCTGGAGACAAGCCGTAGACAAAGTTCCCCGGCTGTTGAACAAACTGCGGTTGCATCATTACCGGTGGTGGTGGTGGCGGGTTGGAGTTGCCGGTCGGTTGTTGCGCTTGCATTGGTGGAAATCCGGGATGCGGGGCAAATCCAAGATGTTCAAATCCGGGAGGTGGGAGGTAGGAAGGCACAGAGTTGTTGTTGTTGTTAGAACCGTACATTTTTCGAATTAGTTGGGGTGTGTAAATCTGTAAATCTGAAGGCAACAATTATTGTGTGAGAACAAAAAATGCCCAAACATATACATATATTCCGCTTCTCTGCACCCTTTGATGAAGAATGATATCCGCCTTCATTTCCGTCCCCATTTTTCTGTTAAATCCCCTTTGGGGCCGGCCCCTATAGCATGTGAAGTGCCATGAAAATGGTAAGACACGAACCTTCTTTGTACATTCAAACTAATCCCTTTTCTCTATCATTCATTATAACGTAGGGCCTCTGCCGCGATTTCCGTCCATTTACTGTTGATTCCTTTTCCGTTCCACCCCTCTTCCGCTGGAAACAATCGGATGGACCAGCCCTGAAGATTTTCCGTTCACCCCCCGCCCGATCGGAGGAAGGACGGGGTGTTAAACAGCCTAGGGCTGTGCCTTAAGGGTAGAGAAACAGAAACCAGGAATCCGATGTTGCTTCTCTACCGTTAAGGCAAAGCCGTAGGGTGTTGTACACCTGCCCCCCCCCCACCTCCACCATTCGCCTTCCGACATTGTTTTTTATTGTTCGATTTTCCCTCCCCTCCCCCAATGGGGTAGAGAAACAGAAAAATCAAGGCTGGAAAAATTCCTAACCTGATTTCTCTGTTTCTCTACCCCGTTGAGTGGAGGGGAGGGAAAATCGATCAATAAAAAAAATGCCTATATGTTCTACTCGCATCGGAATTCCACACCATTGTGGGCACCGGGTCAAATTTCGTATCCCAATTATCCCAATCCCGAATAACATTTAATGCCAAAGGCAATCTAAAGGGAAAATTTAAAAACAAATATTGATACATAAAACAGGTAATATGGCGTTAAAAAAGTGCTAAAAGGCAACAACTTGGCCGAAAACTTTTTTTGAGACTTGTTAGACCGAAAATATAAAAAGCGCAGAATTTATGCTCGATGTTATTGTTTTTTTAATTTTTCGAAATTGAAAAAAGTTCGAAATATTCCATAAAACCGTTTTTTTGGTATTTCGGGAAAAGTTTGGAATTTTTTGTTCGAATTTCGAAAAATTAAAACTACTATAAGATAGAGCATGTAATTTATTCACCTGCCGCGGGGAAACGATCGGCTGGGAAATGATCTGTCTTGCCATAAAACACTCCTAAAAAAGACTGCTTTGCAGTTTATACCAGTTTTGAGGGTAGAAATTTTCAAAATTTTACCGAAAATTCGATTTGGTGCAGGTTT
The DNA here is from genome assembly GCA_001026735.1 of Rotylenchulus reniformis. NCBI lineage: Eukaryota > Metazoa > Nematoda > Chromadorea > Rhabditida > Hoplolaimidae > Rotylenchulus > Rotylenchulus reniformis. Next base: position 16,865 of record LDKF01001006.1, read on the forward strand.
TTAAATGTGAAATTTTTAGGCGTAAGGAAATAGTTCCAGGAAAAAGGATTGCAAAATTATTCCTGTTATGGGATTTGAAGCTCCGTCCTATTGGGTTCAGGCAAAAACTTGGGTTCAGTAATTTAGAATTTAAGTAGATTGTACTTTTAATACTGATTTTTTTGCTTTAAAAACAACATAAGGCGGAATTTTGCGGGATTTTATGCTGTTCCTACCTCTTTATTTTTCCGAATAAAGTGGCCCCAACAAGAAAAAATTTGTCTAATAATTGGAAAATTACTTTTCATGGAAAAAACATAGATTAATGCGGATACGGTAGTCTGATGTGTCACCACAATTCTTGTCAATGTCTGTTGTATTTGTGATCGGCTCATAGGACAATGGCTGAATTATTTATTTAATTATTTATTTCAGACTTTATTTTTCTGCTATTCCATTTACTAAGCCACAAGAAATTTTCATGTAAAATTTTATGCAAAAATGAAAATTTTAAGAATTATTAATTTTGAATGTAAAGCTAAATTTAAGCAAAATGAATTTTATGGCAGGCAAAAACTTGGGTTCAGTAATTTTGGAATTTAAGTAGATGTACTTTTAATGCTGATTTTTTGCTTTAAAAACCAATATAAAGCGGAATTTTGCGGAATTTTATGCTGCCCCCACCTCTTTATTTTTCCGAAGCTCCTTCAAAAGTTTTAAAATTTCTCTTAAAATTTTACTTTTCGAAAATTAAAAATCAGACATAATTTTCTACATAGGTATATCATATATAGGCATTGGTATTTCGAAGTTTTGTCTAGGTTGGTCAAAAAAGCTTTCAGAAGTCTCCAAATTTCCGTCGCAAAATTTCCTTTTTTTGCCATTTTTGGCATTTAGCCCCCCCTACTTGCACAAATGGGTGACCGGGCAAGGAAAGTGCACGGATCGGGGGCAAACATGGTCGCGCATCCTTGACATCAAGTTGTTGCTGCTGATGGGTACAATGATCAATCAGCGACGGATGGCTGAGGAGCACGCCATGGAATAATAACTGGAGAAAGAGCAAAGTTGGCCACTGATGCTGCAACATTGGCACTGGAAGCAAAGGACATTGGTGGGATAAGCCTTTGGCCAAGAGTTACAAGAATGGATTTGCAATTTACCTACTGTCATCGAAACGGTGCTATGTCGTTGCAAAAAAATGCCAAAACCCAATATGTTCTGCAAAAACTTTTTTAAAGACTTGCTAGGCCGAAAGTATAAAATGACATTGCGCAGAATTTTATGCTCTATCTTCCGCCGGTATTTTTATTTTTTCGAAGTTCGAATAAAAGTTCGAAATTTTCGTGAAAACCCCGTTAAAATATGGTATATAAATCGTTAAAATATGGTATTTTTGCAGAGAAATGAGGAAAAAATTCCATGTTTATCTTGATAAGAAAGAGCTTCAAATTACAAAATAAGCATATGCCCATCCGAAATGGCTCATTGCGGAAAATATGGCCAAAAATTTGGCCATATCACAGCAATTTGGCCATAACTATGCAATGGCAACTGGAGCAGCATTAGGTTCACTTTTTTTTACTAATTTTTTGAGCTTATCTATTTTCCTATATTTGGAATGGGATTTATCCTCTTCCCTGATGCCGATGATGACATCTTTTGATCCTCTGCTGATGATGAGTGATGACCTTTTAGATCATCCCACTAATGAGATCCCCTCGGCGATAAAATTCCTTTATTAATATATATATTTTTATTTTTTTTTGAAACTTTAGTGAATTTGTACATATAGAATGAAAAATTAAGAGAATTGATTAACATATTCATTTTCTAATATATATTTTTTATAATTCTACCCATTTTTATTCAAAAGAAAAAAACAATTAAAAATCCATAAAATAGCCAGAACTGAATTGGTTTCCTTTAACGTGAGATTTTTCTTTTTTGTTTATTTAGAAAAACTACCATAAAATTAAAAATAGAAATGATGTGACCAAGAATAAACCCTGTGACCAAGAATAAAGGCATGTACTAATAAGAATTCTATGTGAAAATTCCGATTATAAAAAATAAAATTACTCATTCTAGGCCATTATTTGTAGATTTTTCGCTAATTAATTAGTTTTTTTCAGCCTTTTTACTGAATTGTGAATAAATTTATAAGTTTTACTGTTTAAAAAAGACTAATAAATTGACCCAACTTTTTTTTCAAATATATTTATCAATTTAAATTATATCATCCTTCCATCAATGTTGACCTTTTTCTCTACATTAATTATTTTTATCATCCAATTTCGGCAAATTATTCGACCATTACACTAAAATGATTGCGTTTCGATGGATGAATGAATGGGTTCGTTCGCCAAAAATTTTTATTTTTATTTATGATGATCAAGATCAGAATATTGTCCTCAAGGTCGTTCATTGGACGAACTCAAGAGAGTTTTGGGGATGATTAATTTCTCGAGAGTATTTTGAATGTTTACCAAAGAAAAATATATTTATTTTTATTAAAAATAAATATTTAAAAATACAGAGTTTTTGTCTTTATTAAAATATGGATGGAATATTTTAAGGGTACTTCCGATTATAAAAAAAATAAAATTACCAATAAAGCTTTGTTCCGTCAGTAATTAATTAATAATTATTTTTTATATTTTTTAAATAAAAAACAGACCAAAAAAGAAGAGAATAATGCTTTTATAACAGGGTTCGCAGGCCCCGGGTGCCCAAAAAAGGACACCAAGCATAAAATTAAAGATTTTGGGGTCGAAAAAAAGGACACCCATTAAAATCCTTAAAAAATTTGTAATCAAACAAATAAATTTTTTTATCGAATCATATCATCAAGTTGTATATTTTTCAGAAGCAACGATTTGTTCCGACAATTTTCGATATCTGGAAATTTTATTATACATTTCCTTGCATGTAAAATTAAAAAAAACACATTTGGAGTGCCGGTGGTCCCGATAGGGGCCACCGGAGAAATTTTTGAAAATTTACTTTTTTCTTAAGAAAAAAGGTTAAGATTTTTTCTTAAAAAAATTTGAATAAAATTTTCGAAAATCTCAAAAATAAAGGACAAAAAAGGACAAAAAAGGACAAATCATTAAAAAAAGGACATCTGCGAGCCCTGTTTTATAACATACGTTCCCAATTTTTTGAGCGATAAATTTTCGGGGTAAGGAAGCTAACCAAAAGATATAAGAAAATACATATGAAAATAAAATTAATTAAAAATTCTCACTCGCCTCCTATCTGCCCCATCAATTTTGATTGAAAAAATACCAAAAACTCTATCTGAAAGCTCATATTAAAGCTCATTTTCAAATGAATAGAGGCCTCCTCACCCATGGATTCTAAAATTGCTCTTTTAGTAATATAAGGCTGTTGCGTAAAATATAATATTTAATTCATGTTGAATAAATTTTTATAATGAGTTTTATATATAGTAAAAATTATTATTTGGTAAAGAATATATTAATTATTTATTTTTTTATAAGTACTTACATTATATCGATAAATATGCAAAAAATAAATTTATTCATAATTCATTGATACAAAAACAATTGTCGTTGCAGAAAGTTGAAAATGGGGATAAGGGGAGGGAAAACTGATCAGATCAGTGATCAAAAGGTGCATCGTCGTCAAAATCATGATCGTTTTTATTTTTATGCACTATTTCTTTGTAATAAATGTCAACATGGACTAGTAAAGTTATGGGCCAGATTTGGCACAAACTTCTTGTCAATGACATCGATATGGCTTAAATTATGGCGAAAAATGAGAGGAAAAATGATGGGATATATTTTTGGTATTAGTTTTAGGGTTCGGATGTTCTAAAAGTAAGGATAATGAATTAAAAAGAAAATTTACTTAAACTAATTTCCGACCCAATGATTTAATACAGAAATTTTTAGGAGGAAGCGGTGATTCAAAAAAATGCTAAGATTCTATATACGATATATTTCCGTTTTTAGAATTTGGAAAAATTTAGGAAAAATTGACTCAAAATTTATGTTAAAATATGTTTATGGTAGAAGGGTACCTTGTGACAGAAATAAGATTTAACTGATTTTTCCCAAATAAAAATTTCATTACAATAAGGCTAGAAATTTTTCTACGAAAATTTGGTAAATTTCCAGCAATCCGAACCCTACCAAATACATTATTTTTAAGAATATTTATTATTAATAATTATAATGCTCTCTAAAGTGAGGGTGGATCATCAAAAAAAAAATTGGAAAAATTCAAAATTTTTGCGGGCCCGTGGGGGTGAGCTGGGCCATTGTCGGCGATCGGCCCATGCCGAACAGTTTGGACAGCTTGGAGCTGAGCGGCTGCTTCGGGGGATCAGAACCGGTGGACTCCTGGTCCTCCTGGTCTGGCTTCTGAAAAAAAATAATTAAATACTAATAAAAAGGTCCAAAAATTCCATATATTATTTTGTCGATTGGGAAAAATATAGAAGAATTTTTTAGATTTAGATGGATAAAGCTTAAGAAACATGAGTTTTATAGCCTACTAATTTGGACCCTTTTAGAGCGCCAAAATTTACGCTTAAAAAATGCCAAAAAATGACTGAAAATGCCCTTTTTGGTGGGGTTAAGTTTCAAAAAATTTATGCCGAACATGACCAACATACATTTCGTGCTTTACAAAGATCCAAAATGTTATTCGTTAAATAAACTTTTTTTTCTTAGCCCAGAATGTTTAAAAAAATGCAAAAATATTATAAATATTTTTAAATATTTTAATATATTAATATTCCTAAGAATAAAAGTTTAAAATGTTGAATTCAAGATTTTCCGACAAATTGTTCGTGCTTTTTCTTTTCCAAAAATGTTACAATTTGAAACCCATAGGATTTACCGGTTTCTGCTTCATGATGGCCACCGGCTTGTTGGACCTCCGGTAGGGGAAGCGGGCATAGATCAGGGCGGCGGAGATGATCAGTGCCGCGCCGAGGACGAACAACGGCTTGGGCATGTTGGAGAAGATCCAGATGGAGGCGATGCTGATCACGATGGTGGCGAAGGAGTTGGCGAAGGTCTTCAGGATGTTGTCCGCGTACTTGATCACCATCTGATATATCAGAATTGGGGAATAGCAAATGACATATCAAGAAGTATCAAATATAAAATTTGAAGGCTGGCTTTTCATAGAAATAATTTTTTTTTCATAGATTTATTATGTAACAAGGTTTGAAAACTAACATGACCGTCTAACATGAGGTTGTCATGTCAGAATTGGAAGACAGAAAAGAAGAATAATCACATACCCAAAATATCTAATTTGGCGGCGGATGTCAGAAAAATTGACAATGTTTTTCTAGCTATTGTGTAACATTTAAAAACATAGAATAATGAGATGATGACTTGTCTATGGCTATGGATTGGATTATTATTCTTGTATAACTTGGAAGATACTATGATGTCCTGAGAATTGAAATATCAAAATTGAGGACATGAAAATATATGCCAAGTTATGGGATCAGGATATTAGAGATTATATAGATCAGGATATTAGATATAGATCAGGATATTTATATTATATAGATCAGGATATTTGAGATATTAGAGAGAATTTTGTCTTTTTTGTTTTTTATTCGTCGTAAATGGTAAAAAATCAGGATTAGACTTATCCACTTTTCTCCCCAAATGATTATCGATTTTTTTGTTACTCGCGATTTACTTACCGCAATGCAGAGTCCGCTCATTGCTGAAATGTGGAAAAAATGAGATCATGATATGGCCAAATTACCAAGAAATAAATCACAGACTTTGTGTGGCCACCACGCCCCAGACGACCAGGTCGAAGCCCTGGTTCAGGCCCCCGTTGTGCAGCACCTTGTTCCAGTCCTGGATGGCCACCATGGCCATTGAGATGGGGATGGCCAACGCGGCAAGTTGCACATTTTGCAGCCAAATGGACACCTGACTGCGGCTCTTCAACATCTTCTCAATGTACACGCCGGCGAAGCCGGACATGAAGTTGCCCGCCACCACACAGATCAGACCTAAAGGAATTGAAAAAATTTTCTATCGAAAAATAACCACAAAAAGGACAGTATTTTAATTTAGAATCATTATCGTATTTCCTGTGTTAAGCCCCCTTGCAATTAGTCCCCTTCCTGTAATAGACTCCCCTCTGTGAAGAAGGATTTAAAAATAAAACCCCGGGGGTTTTAATACAAGAGACACGGTTATAAGTCAGCTAAACTGCTTAATAATATAACATTTCCATGTAATAGATACCCCTCTGAAGAAGGTTTAAAAAATAAGAGCCCGGGGTCATAGGTCAGTTAAACTGCTTAATAATAATACAGAATTTCTTCAAAAATTGTTTTTAAGGTCGAAAATTTCTTAACCGGTATTTAGTCTTATCTGAGTAGGTGGAACCAACTTATGATCTTGAACTACCCAAATTAATGGTAAAAAATTATGCTTTTTGTATGTTATTTTACTTTTAAAAAATCGATTTACAATTTGATAAAAGCAATTTTGAAAAATATTCTGATTTTTGAGCAGTTTGTTAAAAGAAAACTGCTTTTGGATTAAAAATTATTTGCTAGAAATTATAAAGAAAAATACCTCAAAATCTCATATTTTTCTTGATCTTCGATTATTTTTCTTCTGATCTCAGCCTAGTAAATTTGTGATTTTTTTTAAGAATTTGTTATTCCCTCACCGTAGAGCGGCCTCTGCTTGGAGTGGTCAAAGTTAGTCTTCTGTTGCTTGTTCAGTTGTTCCCCGGTTCCGTTGTTGCTGTTCATTGTGGCGTTGTGCAACAACAGTTGTTGGTGCAGCGCGGAAGTGCCGTTGCCGGAGGCGGTTGTGCCGTTCAGCAACAGGGCGGTGCCGTTCAGTGCTTGACCCTTCGCCTTGGCCTTCACATCCTCTTGGGCGTTCTACAACAAAATATTTTGAGAAAATATGTTTCAATGTCTATTGGGTTAGTAAATGAAAATTTTATGATCTATAGGCATTTTATGAAAATCATCTTCAAAATAAAATCCATCTAAAGCATCTAAAGATATGTTTTCCATGCTTATTCTGACAGATAATTTTTCCAATCTACAAATCTCGACCTTACTAAATCTTCAGATAATTCATGTGACATCGAACTATATATACCTAATTAAAAAGAGGAAAATCAACATCAACCCAAAATAAGTGTTATAGATGGTAAATCCCATAAAGAAACCCATGGATGGGGGAAAAATTCAATTGGTATCTCGATTAGTTTTGGCGTCGAATTTCCGTTTTTTTGCTTCGAACTTTTCGAAAAGTTTATATGTCGAATTTTCGGGCATTTCCATCTTTATTGGCTCAATTTTGGTTTAGTCCTAAATTAGTATCCGGTATCCGTCATAGGTCAGTTAATTTTATAAGTAATACCCCTTCTATAGTGATCAAACAGCTAGATATAATCTGCTCATGAATCTAGCAGATCAAGTGATCCTGGAGTTCAAATAGTACATATTTTTATACGTAGTACGCTACTTACTACTAGGGTTTTTAGCCGATATACGTGTTAAAATCAGTGACTTACTTTTTACAAATTTTTAATACCGAGTTCTACTACTGGGGTGATTAAACGATCCAATAGTCAATTGAAAAATTCAAGGTGAAAATTATTGAAACGAAAATTTGATTTCAAAATTACAAAACAGCAACAGCGAAACTGCGAAACACCGTCAAGTGCGGAATTAGGTTTTTCGTGAGCCCGCTGTTTATATACCAGGTCGTTGCATAAAAAAGGGCCGTTTTTATTTGTCAATCTGAACCTTTACTAAAAATGCATTATTAACTACAATAAGTATATTGCGGAATTAGGTTTTTCGTATATTCTCCTGATTGTTTTCTACCGATCCATTCCGTATTTGGTTGGTAAGACCATTTTTAACGGGAGTTATGACATATAAAATGTTCTAGCATAGGAAAAATTTTCAGACCATTTTACACATCCAACTCAAAAACAGAAAAAATGCAGTGGAAGTGAAACGAAAACTTACTATAGCACTGAAAACGGATACATTTCTTTGATTCATTGCGTTAAAAATGGTCTGGAAATTCAATTTTGATAATGAAGCATCAAATTTAAAATATGGTCCGAAAGTCCATTCATCAAGAACAAAAAGGTCTGGATCGACAGAAAAAAGCGGCATGCAAAAATATTCTGCACTGAATTACAGACTAGATATAGGCCTATCATAATGGAATAGCGATGGTTCCAAAAATTGTTTATAAGAAAAAATTTTTGGTCCCATAATGGCCCTGGTCACTGACGTGTCACCAAAACACCAATGAGAAAAGGCTTGTCTTTAAGGTGTGACCAGATAAGAAAAATGCTAGAATTTCAGAATTTTGATTAAATAGGATGAAAGATACTTCATTAAGGATGTTTTCTACAAAAATAATTTGGTGAATATTCATGAAAATTTAATTTTGAACTTTCTGACCAAATCTCATTTAAAAATGGGTTTTTTACGTTTTTTGGTTTGTTCATACATTAATATTAAATGAGATCCTCTCTAATGATCTTATTTTGGTGTGTATAATCCTATATTAACTAATTAAGGCGACAGAAAACTCATTGAGTTCGTTTTTGAACTTCATAGTAAAGTTCAATAAGTCCTCAATACAAAAACGGCCCTTTTTTATGCAACGACCTGGTAATAGTAACGCGTCAGAGACGCATAATTCTTCTCGACTACTAGTACTGGATCATATTATCTCAATATTTTTAATTCTAGGCTCTTTTATGATCAGTTAGTAAACTCACGTATTGCACAATGATCACTCCGGCCAGCAAGATCACCAGGGACGCCCATTGGGCCAGCGACAGCCGTCGGCGCATGATCAGCACGGTGAAGAGGGCGGTGGTGAGGATTTTGAGCTGATCCAGCACGGAGAAAGTGCTGGCCTCCAGGTGCTCCATGGCCGCCAGGAACAGGAAGTTCTGGACGGTGTACACGAAGGCGGGCACCCCCAGTTTCAGGGTGTCCAACCAGCAGAACTGTTGGTACAGGCGGCGAGGGGCACTGATCAGGGGAAATGAAATGTGTAAAGTAGAGTTAGACTACGTACCGTAGTACGTACACGAATTTTAAGTACGGATTTTTAGTGACACGTGCTAACTCATATACCGTATTTTTCACTTGTACGGGTGCCTCCTGATTAGTGTGGTACGTAGGAGTATTATCTCGAAATGTCGAATTCTAATGTAAAGCTTACAATTAGCCCCTAAAAACTTGAAATTAGACTTTTCTGAAAATCGCAAAAATTCATTGAAAGAAGGTTTAGACTTCCGAAGCGAGTTAATTGTGGTAGAGTTTGTAAGGGAAAATAGGGAAATTTTGAATTTTATGGCCCAAACCAAAGAAAGTAAAAGGTCTAATCAGGAAGGATTAAAAGTGTCAAAAATTTTGAGATATATGCCTATATATTCGAAAATTTGGCCCTTAATATTCTAAAAATTCATTTTTCCCAAGTTTTTAGTCTTTCTACCTCCAAATGGGCCCGGTGAAGAGCATGAAGATGGTGAGGGCGGACACGAACTTGGCCACCTCGGCCCAGAAAACCAGGGCACTTTTGAGGAAGGGCTGGGAGTGGGGCTGCACCGTGGCGTACCGGGTGTACATGATCTTCACGGCCAGCATCACCACCAGGATGAACAGACTGGTGTACTTGACCAGTTTGGCTGTGGAAAAATCAGAACAATCAGAATGATCAGAATCGAAGGGGGAATCAGAATAATCTGAATCAGAACCGAAACATCTGATCAGTTATCAAGCACAGGATTAGAACAGAATCCGAATTAAAAGAGCCAACGGATACTATGTGATCAAGATAGGAAGATTAGGAGACCATTGAGCTCCAGATATCAGAATCAAATAGAAAAATAGCAAGCATATGATGAAGAAAGATAAAAATGGAATAAAAAATCCATCAAAAAAGATAAACAGGATCAAAAAATTAGCTTCTTATGAAGAAAAATTTAAATACATACTCTGCATAACTAAATCTGTAACCCAGGAAGTCTTTAAAAATCATAAAAAATCCAACCTTTTCTAGAACCTAATAAGATTTTTTTGACGAAACTATCCTTGAAATTCCCCAAATTTTTCTTTAAAACTTTTTAATAAAATTTATAATCAATCTAGTGGAACATAGATTTATAAAAAGATCAAATCAATAATAATGGACATGTGAGTACCTGCAAAGCTCTCCGACTTCTTGGCGTTTTCACTCGGATCCGGCGTCGGCATTGGCATTGCCGGCTTTTCTGGCGCCATGGTCATCGTTGGCATGGTCAGGGACACCTCGGTCATGGTGGATGGCTTCTTGGAGGGCGGCACTGACGAGCTGGTCAGCGACGAGTCGTCGGCGCTCTTGTCGTCAAGTCGTTGCGAATCATTTTTGTCGCTGCCACCAAGGCCCCCAAGCACAGAGGTCAGCGGTCCCATTGTCATTGTTTGATGTATGGGTTGTCGGAAGGGTGTTGCGATCGGCGAGGTTCGTATTATTTTCCAGGAAATTTTACGAGTTTCGCCGAGTGTCGAAAGGCTACGAAAGACTAAGGGGCCGGAATTGGGACCTGAATTTTTTTTTTGAATTTCCATTTCTATGGTTATTATTTCTCGGAAAATGGAATTTTCATGAGATGTAGGGTTTCAAATGATTATAACTCATTTTTGGGCAATTTAACTGGCAGATTAACCTATCTAGGAACTGTCATCAAGGTTTGACTATTTCATTTAAGATTTAGGGACTCGATAATCCATCTATGATCGAACAATAGAATTTGGATGGTATTTGTTGGATTTGTCAACCAATGGAAGACAGGCTAAAAGTAAAAGGGGTGGAGTTTCAGGTCCCTCGATTTTACTAATGCAATTTCGCAATTCCAGACAGTCTAAGAATTCGGAGTTGTTAATAAATAAGTCCGATTTATTATATGTTGAAGTGAACATTGAGATTTAAAAGTCTATCAAATAATAATATGAGCTCGATCATGAGAAAAGTGGTTCAACCCAATAACTGATCTAATATGGAAGTTGGAAAAATGAACTATGAACCTGATAAAGACATTCGAAGAGGAAAATTGAGACAATATTTATAGATTTCACAAACCAATTAGGAGAAGAGGGGGGAAGAGGACGGAATTTCCGGTTCCCAGTTAGATTTCCTAACCTAGACAGTCTAGGAATTTAGAGGGTACCCCTGATTTCCTAAGTGAATAAGGAAATGGAAAAATATGATGGTAATGGTGATCAGAGTGATCGGAACTGATTAGAATCACCATTTTAACCGATCATCTTGCGAGAGTAACCTAATAGAGATTAATCGGCCCTAGAAGTTCTTTTTGATCGAGGGGAAAATGTTTACAACTTCTCAATTCCGAGAGTCCTTATATGTAATTTAAGTTTCCGCCCCCTCTAATTACTAATATCATCATCATAATCTTTTTTCCTTGCGCAAAACATATGAATGGCATGACCCCCATCAATACGCCTTTATACAACAAAATATATCTCAAATTTGGCGAATTGTGACCCTATGGAAGGGGGCGGGACGGTCTGTCCCAGTTTATGGAGGTGATCAGAACCGATCAAATTCACTCACCATTTTTACCGATCATCATTTTTGCGAGAGCAAGTGTAGTGTATTATTGTAAATGGGGAGAGGGGGATGATCAGACCAGTTTTGCTCCTCCATAGTGGTGGGTAAGGAGTTTTGGCGCTCGCTCGGACGACTCATTACCATCATCAATTTTGCGATCATCATCATCTTGATCAGTCGGACTCTTGGTGCCCCTGGGGCGTGATCGGACCAGGAAATAGTACATCAGAATGAGAGAAAGCTAGAGAAAGAAAGATACCTATCCCCTGAGGGCATGATCGGACCCAGGGAGGGCATTTCTCGGCGGGGGAAAGATGGATCATCACCATCACACCGCAACGCCGACCAGAGCCAAAAGTTGGAGAATGATCAGGGAATTCACGTGAATGGCAGGTAAATGGGTGGAGTTAGTTATTATTAGCCAATTGGACAGCTAGTTTTGGTCACTTTTTGGCCATTATTTTTGTCGGAATTCACCTTATTTGGGGCGTGATTAATCGTCGTCAACTAATTGGCTCTGATCGGGGATTGAGCCAGTTTAGCATTCTAAGGATTATGAAGTTATGACGTGGTTTTGGAAGCCATGACCAGTAAGCTGCTTGGTAATTCTAGTCAGCTTGATAAAGACTGATCTGCCAGTGACCGATCAATCCTCCAATCAAGTCAGATTTTGATTTTATTTTAGTTTTGGATCAGTGGTCAAAGTTCAAAAGCCGATTGGATCAATCAGTTTTGGATCAGTGGTCAAAGTTCAAAAGCCGATTGGATCAATGGATTGATCGGATCAAGTATAAAAACATTGATCGGGATCAAGCTTGTTTATATATTGATTAATCGGTCTTTTAATTAGTAAATTATATAGGTTTTAGATTTAATTATTTTAAGTTCGGTTTGAATTTGTCAATTACTAATAGGTAATTGGTCTAAATTTAGTTGATTATGCGCGTAGATCTAATTTTAGATTGGAGAGTACTGAAGTTATTTTATTAAAAAGTAAATCATTTATGAAGAAATTTTAGATATATTTATTCATTTGGCACTACATAGTAACTATTAGGAATGAAATTTGCAAAATATTGGAATTTATGTTTCATCAATTTTCCTATCGAGGTTAAAAAATCTTTTGGAGTAGTACCCAGGAACTCATATGCCATTCATGTGAATCTCACGCGAACTTGGCGTGATCATGGCGGAAGAACTTGAATTGATGTGATATGATGTGATTGGAGGTGATTAGGACTCGCCAGCAAATCGCGCAAACGTACAAAATTGGCGGGAGCGGTAGTAGGGGTGGACGACCCTATAACCGTTTGATATGATGGACTGTGATTGGAGTAATATTATGGGTTACAAAAGTGAGGAAATGCCAAATACACAGGGACATTGGAGATAGTAATGATGCGGAAGTTATTATTTTTCGCCTTTAGAACTGTAATTTCAGGGCACCCGGACAATTCGACAGTGAAGGATAATTGTAGGGAAACTTTATTTTAGACCTATTTAGACCAAAAAAGTTGTGCAGAACTTTAAGCCTCTAGCTTATGGCCTTTTTAATTTTTCGAATTTACCCGTAAAAGTTCGAAATTTTTTAAAAATTATGAAAATTATTACGGATTAGACGGATTTCAGAGGCCACATATCATCAGCCCTCATTTTTAAAACTCATTTTTTGAAAAAAAATATTTGCCAAATATGTACGCATCGGGGTTGGGATTCAAAACTGATGAAAAATTCGAAAATAAAAAAATCGACCTTCGAAAATGTCGAAAAATCGAAAATCATAGCCAAACAATGTTTCGTCCCTAAAATGACCGAAAAATCATAAATCAAAAATCGAAATCATCCCTGATATGCATATGTATACATTATAGAGGATACGAATTACCCTTTTGTGCGGAGCTAAAATTATAAATTAATTATCAAAATTATTTGGCCTTTTTTAAATAAAACATGTACTTTTTTTTACTTTAGTAAAAATATGTAGATTTTTCGTGAATATTTTTTGCTGGATAAATTTTAGCCATTTGAAATTTCAGTGGATCCCAAACTCATAGAATGAATGATTTATCGATTAGAGAATGTGAATGAATTACACTGATCTGCTGATGATAGAAGAGTGATTAATTGGAAGAATTGGCCATCAAATTTTTCTGGCCGGATGGATGTTCAGAGGCCGATGATCAAATCAGTTTAATATAAAAATTCTGTGACGATATCTTATTGGGAAAATATTTATTTTTCTGTTTTAGAACTAACTTACTTACAAGTTAGAAGTTAGTGAACTTATGGAGTTATTATAATTATAACTTATATAAAAACTCTATGATACAAAAATGGAGATAGGGAAAAGACGAAAAAAATTCAAAAATTGAGAATCATGAAAATTGATGTATCAAGAAGTTATGAAAATATCATGAAAAATTCATTTGATATTACTATATTACAAGCTTTAATTACAGGCTTTTAATTTCAAAAAATGGCAAAAAATATCTATAAAATGGAACTTTAGATTAATTGGATCATTCTTCTAAAATTTCAAAAAATGACGAAAATGTAGCCTTTTTTTTATAACGATCCAATTCAGATGGATTTAAGCTTTTATAGCTAATTTTGTACTCTGTCGTGTGACATTAAATTCTTTGCTCTAGGTCCGTTGGAACCCTGAGTTATAATTATAACACCTGACACCCTATTGTCGTGAGCTCCAAAAGAGCTCTTTAAACGAGAAAGAGTTAATTTAAAAGTATTTATCAAGAATTTAGAAACCAAAATTCTAGATTAGCATCGGACCAAGAATGATTCTTTTTCAAGAAAATTTTTCGGACTCATATCGCAAATTTGAGCTCTCAACTCTAACAAATCTATTACAATCAACAAACATATTCACTAACTATGTATTGATACAAATCACTAGGTAAAGATGGTTTTATAGGCTCATTGGATAGTGTGGTTGTACCGAGATTGCTCCAATCCCCCGCGGCGGCGAAAACGATGTGTAAAAAATCGCTCTCGTGAGCGTACAAATGGTGGAGGTCAATCTAGGTGGAAGGATAGAAAATATATAACGGTAAGTCATGCCATTTCCGTAGATCACTGTGTAACGAACAAATGTGTACGATAATTGCAAATCATGCTAAAATAAGATGGTACCAAGATGGCAATGAACTTATGGGAATAAACATCTTATAACAAAATTCAAATTATTATGCATTCATTATGCGAAGGTTCTCACAATTGATATGTTGATACTCGATAACATAATAGGTGTTAGAAGGCGTGAGAATGAATTTTTACAATATGCAAATATGTAATGTTTCTAATAGTCATATATATTTATACTGCGGTCGCCAGAGCAAGGCCGAATTACATGATCTCCATAGTTTGAATCTGTATATTTAAACGAAAAGCATTGTTTAGGTTATAAGTTTGTTCAAACCAAACTTAGAGAAACAAATTTCATGTGAATGGATAGAGCTATTTATTAGCTACAAAATGAGCCTAAGCTTATCCGAAGTGACCCAGTCTAAAAAAAAGTTATGGCCAAAATAATCGTCCGGGCCGGCACTTTTTTGGAAATTGGTCGATACGAGTGATTGCTTTGGCCATAACTTTTTAGACTGGGCCAATTCGGATAAGTTTAGGCTCATTCTGTAGCTAATAATTAGCTCTATTTTTCCACATCAAATTCGTTTCACTAGATTTCGGTTTAAGCAAGTTATAACCCAAACAATGCATTTCGTTTCAATACACACATTCAAACTATGGAGATCATGCAATTCGGCCTTGCTCTGGCGACCGCCGAATACTTTGTTGCTGGGTATTGGAATGTCGCAAAGGATTCTGGTTTCATTCTTTATTAAAGAGAACTGTGTCCAGATTTTTTCTACAGTATATGATTTTGAAGCTAAAATCCATACCGTATTATTTCTATGTACAGTATATGATTCTGAATAAAATACATAGCGTATTTCCTCTAATTTAGTGGTGGTATCCTCCCATTCAAAACTAATTTACCGTAAAACCCCTATTATAACCCCCGGGGGTTATATTTTTCAACCCCCCTCCAGAGGGGGGGTCTATTAGGAGGGGGGGTTCAATTAGGAGGAGGGGCTATANAAAATTCTGCAAACTTACTTTTATACTTTTGGTCTAAAAGTGGTCTTGATCTTAATACCCCTTTCTAGGGACCTAGCACCGGGGAATACATGTCCGAGTTCGACAAATGTCGTCCGAGTTCGAATTCGGTCCATTTTCGAAAAATTCGAGTTGGTTTGGTGTCGCATTTTCCATTTTTGGTTTCGATTTTTTCCCGAAATTCTTGGCGTCTAATGTTCCAGTGTCGTATTTGCCGACATTATCATCTATAGAAGTTCTGGACTGTATATTGTACTAGTGATCAATAAATTCCAATCAGCCATCTACTGATCAGTGAACAATCAGATCCAGGACGCACTCACTCTTATTAGTGATCAATTAGCTACTCACGTATTGCACAATGATCACTCCGGCCAGCAAGATCACCAGAGAGGCCCATTGGGCCAGCGACAGCCGTCGGCGCATGATCAGCACGGTGAAGAGGGCGGTGGTGAGGATTTTGAGCTGATCCAGCACGGAGAAGGTGCTGGCCTCCAGGTGCTCCATGGCCGCCAGGAACAGAAAGTTCTGCACGGTGTAGACGAAGGCGGGCACCCCGAGTTTCAGGGTGTCCAGCCAGCAGAACTGCTGGTAGAGCCGGCGAGGAGCACTGATCAGGGGAAAAGTAAAGTTTGACCCGTACCGTAGCACGTACACGAACTTCATGAAATAGGCTATGAGTTCTACTGACACGTGCTAACTCACGTACCGTATTTTTGCTAACTCACGTACCGTAAAACCAAGTTATACGGGTGCCTTCTGATTAGTGGTACGTATGGTATTACAAAGTAGAGTTCGACCATGTACCATACCATATGGTATTATAGTACGTACACAAACTTCATGAAGTATGTCATGCGTTCTATTGGGTTTTCAATGACACGTGCAAACTCGGATGCTGTATCTTTTACGCGTTTTTA
>LDKF01001007.1:1232-14848 GCA_001026735.1 Rotylenchulus reniformis
TGTCCACATTGATCTGTGTTTTTTCCATGAAAAGTAATTATTATTTTAAATAATAAAAAGAGGAAATAAATATAAAATAATTTTTAATCCCCTCCAAGAGTCTATTATTCTATTTTTTAATAAAAATCGCAAGGAGCTAGAAATTTTAGAGAAAAAAATCTGCGTCGAATAACCTAAAATGTATTGGATTTTAATTAAAAATATGTTTTCGAGATTATTTTATTATTACGCCTAAATAATGAGATTCCGAATCAAAATAATGCATCCGACAGAATGTTTTGGTGAAATTAAATTGTGAAAAAATTCGTAATTCGACTCGCCAAGCTGATAAACGGCATAATACTACACACTTTTATTTGAGATATTCAATAGGAAAATTTTATTTTGTTTTTATTTAGCAATAATTTTTTAAATTTTCTCTTCAGACTGCCTGTAACATTAACCGTCACACGGAATTGGGAAGGGTTATTCGACTATATGGCCACATGGGCGTGGAATTCCGATTCGCCCGAACCGAATACTGTGATCATAAATTTAGACGGTGTGATTAATTCAAGTAAGTATGTATGTAGATATATTTCAGAGGGGTAATCATGGTTATGGCTAAGCCGCCGCTATCCGCGGCTTAGCCGGATATGGCTATGAAATTTTTGAAAAATCGGACGGCCACGGGCTACTAACGGCTATGGATTTCATATCCGCGGTTTTCCTCAATATCCGCCTAAGGAATAAATTCAAAAATTGTTTGATATGAAATTTTGGGGAAAAGATAAATGGGCAAGAGCAAAAATCGAAGAATTAGAAAAAATGTTTAATTTTCTAATGAAACCTTTTTCCAAAAAAATTCCTTGTGTTCTTTTATGGTACTATATATCCTGATGAGGGTGCTAGGCTGCTAGGGCGTTAAAAAGTACCACGAAGTAGTTTAAAATTTTTGTGAAACTTTATTATATCAAAAGTATAAAAGGCACCTTGTGCAGAGTTTTATGCCCTATCTTTTGTTCTTTTAGTTTTTCAAAATTCCTTGAAATATTTCAAAAACCTCGAATTTTCTATATTTTTGAGAAAAAAACCCATTTTTCTCATATAACAACAATCAAAATTCGCAATAACAATAAGTATTCTCATGGGACTGTTTGGTACTTTCTTCACTAAAACTATAATTTTTGGAGTAGGGTCTCTTCAAGATTTTTTCAGAATTTCGAATTGAGATTTTTGGGATTTGTTCTTTATTTTTCAATAACCAGTAGCACTGTTTGCAAAATGGTATCGAACTATTGGTACTGGGTTTATTATTAAATTTCCAATTAATAAAAATGAAATTTAAGCGGCAGATAGTCCATGCCATTGCACAGATGATTTTACAGGAATATTGCACAATGGCATTATGTATGGCAACTTGGATTATCGAAAGAAAAAATACAGCATTAGAAAGGCTGGATCTGCTTTCACTGAAGAGCAAATGAAGGAGATGGGTGTCGAATTCCATTCCTTCATTGTTAGTGAACTGTGATTTATTGGAAAACCTAATTTTGCAATTTATACTATTGTTGGACTTTTGATTTAAATGATCTTAAATTGTGACTGTTAATTTTCCCGTTTCAAAAATATTTTTTGTTTTATCCCTAATTTGGCGTTTTGTCCCCTAAAATGATATTTGATTTGGATTGTGTATTTCATTCACTTTTTTTTCTGAGATCCAAAAAAAAGAAGTTGTTGTGAAAGTGTCCGAAAATAATATAATTAAGTGTCCTTGACCGATATTTATCTTGATATTATTATTACGATTTTCTTTTTCCTCCAATTCTATCAATAATAAATTAAAAAATTATTATAATTTGAGAGTTTAAAATTTTCCTTAAAATTTTGTCCTTTATTTTTTTTGAATTTTTCTCTTTAAAATTTTGTTAAGCCCAAAATTTATTGGCCCCCTGAAAATTGGGCTCATTTTACACGTGTACCATAAATAGTTCATAATGTATACTAACTTGTAAGCATTAAAAAAAGGTTATTTTATTTGTTGAATTTCATCATTTTTCCACATTTGCCATTGTTCAATCTTCAGTTTTACACATTTACTTGCATCATCGGAATTCGGAATGGGGAGACAATCCGCCTTTCCCACCAGCCTTCCCAGGCCCTTACGACGATTCCGATGCGGTTCCATCCACTTACAACGATCAATATCCCACTCACAGAAATAAGATTTCATCTTTGATTGGGGACCCGATCACTGGAATATTCATCATGTTTATACTACATAGAGATATTCGAGAGTCGGTTTCTAGTCTCGTGGCCAAGTCACTGTCTCAATACTCGAGTTTCGGAAAATTTTGGTCTCAATTAAAGCTGGTCACGACCGTATAATAATCATTGTTATCCGCTTACCTACTATCAATTTTTCATTAAATAAATTTCTTTTAACCAGTTTTCCATTGTTCTATAATTTCCCAACACCATTAGCCGCCGGCCTTTAAAGCCAATCAATTTCTTCATCACTTTCTGAATGGCCTATGTGAATACGGAATATGCTCTTTTATCAGCGGTTTCATCAATTTATTGAAGGCAAATCATTGATCCTTGATTCTGGAGGTCTAATAGTTAAGAAGAATAACAAAAAACAAAATTGACAAAGAACCATACAATAATCATTCACATGGATAGAATTCATAATTTGTAATCATAGAAGATGAAAAGGACATTTTCACAGCATGATTTCTTAATTCTGACATTACACATAATGGATGCCTTTAACTATTATTACCAAGGGATTTCGAAATTCGGCGGGACTAAATTTTCCCGTTTAGATCATTTGTGGCATCGTGACTCTGGTTCTGTTGTGGGTGCCCTGCCACTGTGCGAAAACTGCCATTATGGGCAACGGGATAAAAATAAAAAATTCATTTTGTTTTTAAAAAGAAAATCATTTTTTGCTAAAATTTATATTCGAAAATTCACTTTTTCTGAAAATAATTAAAAATTTCCAAAAAATTAAATCACATAATAATTTTTACGAATATTTTTAAAATATTGGAGATTTACGGAAATCCTACAAATAAGAGATTTTGGAAAAGCTTAAAAATTTTCACATTAATTTTTTAAAAATCAAAGATTGCGAGTTCTTGATATAAAAACAGGAATCCAATCTCTTTAAAAATAAGCATAAAACAAAAAATACTTGGAAATCATTTTATGCATTAATTTATTATTAAAACCAATGAATTCCTTTTTATTTTTTATTAAATTACAATGATTCCGTAAAGTCCATTTGTTTTCGACCAAGTACTAGCCATTGAATTGGAATTTAGATTTTATATTTGTGCAGGTCTTGATTTTTCTTTAAATTTTTTAAGGATTATTATTTTTTATAAAAAAAATGGTTTGAAGTTTTATATCAATTTTTATATATGATTTTTCGGCGTGCTTTAAGCGCCGAAGAACGGCGCTGCACCGAAAACCACGCTTAAAGCACGCCTAAAAATCATATATAAAAATTGATATAAAAATTCAAACCATTTTGTAGCACAAACAAATATGATAATGCCATGGTTAGTGCGGATGCTCTACAATTTGGAACGGGTCCCGATGCAATCGGAGCGTAACACCTCGGGAACCTCCCTTGTAAGTTTGTACTTCATTTCGCACAGTGCCCATAATGGCAGTTTTCGCACAGTGGCCTGGCACCCTGTTGTGTTTCACATCACCAAATTAGCCTAATTGCTTGTGCTTCTACCAATGGAAATGGATTAATTCATCCAATTCAAAAATTTTTTTTCAATTGTTCAACAGATTGGCAAGAGTGAATATTAGCAGGAGTTAATATTCAAAATTGATAGATAAATATTTTATATTTCTAATCTTCTTATTTCAGTAAATTATGGTCGAATTAGAGGGTGTGCCTAAATTTACGACCCGACATTTTCGATATAACTCATTAGTTCAAAAGCATGTTCAAAAAAGATTTTAATGTAAAAAAACCCATTTGAATTGTACCACTATGTAAAATTATGGCCAATTTGAATTTTCCCAATGAAATTTTTCGTATTTTTGCTTCAATAATTTGGTTGTCCGCACAACAAATGAATAGAAAACGCCTTGTATGTATGAAATGATATGAAATAATTGTTAAGGTCGTGTCGGCTTCACAAAGGTGGTGGTCATCATTATTCTGGCCTTTGACACGATGTTTTACAGTAAGCTATTGTAATTAAACATTCAGAAGCGCGATAAACTAAACAATTATCCATAAGTATTAGGGTGTCGTGTACCCGGTCTCGAATACGCGGACACAATCCAACTCCTTCGGGTACCCGGGTCCTACTGCCAGACCAAACCGAACCCTCAGACTCGATTTAAATGCTTTATCAAAGCAAAGATTCAAAAATAAGTTGATCTAATATTATTCCCCCAAAAAATGACCAATTTACTTATGAATAATTATTTCATTCTTTCCGATTTATCCTTATAATATAAAGCTGAACAAGATGGGTTAACCAAACCGAAAACCGTATTTTTTGACCAAAACAGAAACCGAAAGGCAGGGTCCCTGAAACGAGTCAGACCGAAAACCGACTACTAGGCCCGGTCCGACCCGGATAGGCACGGAAAATTTTTTTATAAATTCATTCTATCATCTTGAAAGTTTTTAAAAATCGCTAAAAAAATTCCAGAATTTTTTAAATGAATTTCAATGATTTTATAAATTTTTCATATTCCAATATTGTTAGGTATAAATGAATTTTAACTTTTTCCTCTAATTTTATACATAAAAAATTCTGCTGCTAAAAATTTTGGGCTGTGATCAGAAAATTTCACTTCTATCCTGTCTGGCTTGACTCGGGCCCGGAGACAATTAGGCCAAATCCGGGCCGTGCCGGCCCATGCCCAGCCCTGGCCAACAGTCTTTATTTTTTGTGCCCCAATTTTCGTATCACCGCTCACCGGCTTTTTGCAAGTTTTTTTATTTCATTTTACTCAGGCATTCATCATCATCCAGATGGTGTTGTCCATTTGGCACTTTCATGTTTTGGGGAAGAAATGAACATTTGCTCTCCAAAGAATGTTTGTGGCCGGTTTGGTTCTCTGACCGATTGTGGGTTTTCGATGATTTTGAATGTTTTTTGCTTATTTCCCTGGTCACTTTTATACATTTTTTAAATTTCTCCCAATTGTACAACCCTATTATCCATGATGATTCTTTCAAAAAACATGTTAACCAAGATGATGATGATTCCCTTCATATTCATATGTTCCGATTGAATTCCAAAATTTATCTAATCGATGATGGAATAAATATTTTACACAATTTTGCACAAAGAGGTGGTCATTTTGAGGGATTTTGTTTTCGGAATCAAGGAATTTTACCTCTTTAGAGATGTTTAGGGAATTTCTAGTCTTTGATGGCTTAAGTCTTTGATTTTGGACGATTTTTATGATCCTATTTTGAGCTTGAAATCAGGATTTCCGGTTTTCAAATAATTTATATTTGGTTCAAGCTAGAGGATCAAACTCCTGATCTCGGATTCGATTCATTCTCCAATAATAAATAATCAACCGAACTAACAAAAATATGTTGTACCGATCAAACCGATCAAGACGTCGTCTTTCCAGGTGCTAGGTGGTTACCGCTAAAAACCGCCACGAGGGGCGTTAAAAAAACCGCCACGAGCTATAGTTTGGCCGAAAACTTTTTTGTTAGGCCTCTTACAAGGAAACATTTTCTACTGTAAACAGGAATTCGCATATTCTGAGACCACCATCGTGTAGAGCATGGTCGATAATAATAAGGAAGTGACATCCGTTTTTGGCACAAACTCCTGGTTAAATTTTTAGTGAATTTTTAAAATATTTNAAATATTTTAAAAATTCACTAAAAATTTAACCAGGAGTTTGTGCCAAAAACGGATGTCACTTCCTTATTATTATCGACCATGCTCTACACGATGGTGGTCTCAGAATATGCGAATTCCTGTTTACAGTAGAAAATGTTTCCTTGTTAGACCAAAAGTATAAAAAGCAAAAATGTGCAAAATTTTATGCTGATTCGAATGGTATTTTTTATTTTTCGAAATTCGAACAAAAAGTTCGAAATTTTCCCGAAATACTGAAAAATACGGTGCGCAACCGCCAACTTTTTTTCGCAGTGTTGATGTTGCTTTTCCATTTTAGCCATCCGTTGTTCAATTCGTTTTAGTTTCTTTGTTGGCGATTTGGCGTTTTTGGGTGCAATTTTCCTGCTGGAACTCAAACTTGGGTAATTAATCTTTTTAAAAATTTTTAAAAAATTGCAAATTTTTTCACTTAGGTACTACATATATAGATTTTACTGCTTAAAAGCTTGTACTTTGAATTTCCATAATAAACTGCAAAAAATTCATCTTGCTATGTGCTGAATAAATTTCAGAGAGTTTATATTTTCTGTTTTTTAATTTCAAATACTAAAATTGAATACTTAAGAAAAAATGATACTTGTGCAGTTTACTCCCTGGAATTTTTCCATTTAATTTCTCCTGACATTTAGCAATTTTAGAATTGATCCTGGGGTTTTCACATGCACTGAATCCAAATTTGATGTTAGATTTATCATGTGATTTCATCAAATCTATGACTTTGAAGTAGAGCCCGGACTGGGGGTACGATCGATATTCGATACGAGATTCTCGAAAAATATCGAAAAATCTTCCATGAGTTCGATACGATACTCGATACGAGATTTTTCGATATTATCGATGCCATATCTCGAAAAATATCGACGATATATGTTAATTCGTGAAGAAAAATTAGTTACTTTCAGTTTATGAAGAAAATTATTATATATTAAGATAAAATGTCCTGACATAATGCCACAAAAGCAAACAAATAAAATAAATCCTTTATGAATGAATATTATTTAAAAAAATTTTCAAAAAAGAATCGATACGATATTCGATTATTAGAATAATTTCGATACGATATTCGATAAGATTTTCTCGAAAAATCTCGTTCTCGAAAAATATCGAAAAATCTTCCATGAGTTCGATACGATATTCGATAAGAGATTTTTCGATATTATCGATGTGATATCTCGAAAAATATCGACGATATATCGCATCGGTCCGGGCTCTACTTTGAAGTATTTTTAGTTTATTTTTTGTATAAAATCCGACTGTTATATAAAATGAAAAAAAGATAAAAAAAAATTGATAAAATCATAGATTTGATGAAATCATATGCCTAATCTGACATCAGATTCGGATTCAGTGCATTCTAAAACCACCGAATCACTTCAAAATTGTTAAATTGGTTAATGAAAAAGTTGGAAAATATTTGCTTGGAGGGTGAATTGCAAAATGCCGAAATAATTTATTTCATTTTTATAAAAAAATTCTAGACTTTCCCTCCTACCTCCTCAGGCCCGGCCCATGCCCAGCCCTGGCCCTCTCCTAAATTGTGCCATCAGTGCTGTGTTAAGTGACGTGCTGTGCCGTTGTTGAACATCACTTCTCACCACAAAAACTTCTGGGTTCGGCACAACTGCATTATTTCTACGGCATAGACGGCGAACAAAATCGGGGAGAAATTTTTGCCGAAAATCGCTGCAAAGAAGAAGCCAAAAATTTGCTTTTTTTATAAATGTAAAAGGAAAAATTCCAAAATTCAATGGAATAATCGCTATCGTAGTCTCTATTCATCAAAAATGCGAGTATTTCTCATCTTGGTAAAATTTTAGGTGTATTTCTTTTCTAGAACGCCATTATTACGGGTGTATTTTGGTCCGGAACTTCATTTTTAGGGGTGTATTTTGATCCAAGACCTCGTTTTTAGGGGTGTATTCCTCCATACCAAATATTTTGAATATAAAATTTTTGAAAAAAATGAATAAAAAATTGTTTTTGTCTAATAAAAAGTTTATAAAAAACAATTTTGTTCACCGGACTTGGACCCAGAGGGTGAGACGGCAGCCTGTAACACTATCCACTAGGCTATTAGGTCAGCTATGAGTTTGGGTAACAGGTCAGTATTGATTATTATGCAAATTTCTCCCTCAATAAATTATTTCTCTCAAAAAATGGAGTCGAAAATAGTGCCCCCTTTTCATGGCTGAGGTTGAAAAACAAATCCCCCCTGCAATTAGTCCCCCTGTAATAGACCGCCCTCTGCTGGAGGGGGTTGAAAAATAAATCCCCCGGGGGTCTAATACAGAAATAAGATAGTTTTCCTTTAATTTTAAAAAGGTGATTTGCCTTGATAATGTCTATTTTATTTCATTTTTATTGAGATAGAAACCGTAATTTCAATATAAAATTATTTCTTCCGACTTACGGCAAAAGGGCCAAATTAATGATCGGATTCACACCATAAACAAAATAACCCATATACACTCGGAATACGGTATAATATGGCGAAAATCTCACTTCTATAAAATAGTTGAAGGAATTTTTCAGTTTTATTATTATGTAAACCTTGAGGAATTAATGGTGCTAATGGAAACCAGAAAAAAACCGCAAATTGGACCACGGATTGGAATAGAATTTGGCGTTCACTTCTCTTCCGTGTCGCCGCTATAACAGGCAGATCCGCTGGATCATATTTCGCGTTGGTCTGAAACAAAGTAATAATAATAAAAAAACAATATTTAGAAAAAAATGCTACATATATGGCGCCAAATCTAAAAACACAAACAAATATTGAGTTCAACGCATGGTTTCAGATGTGCTGTGTCATTTCTAAAATAGTGCAAGTGCAAGTTGATGTATCGGCTAAATATAAGTGGAGTTTATAACGTAGCCTGAGCATTCAGCTCAGTCCAAAAATTAAAAAAAATTTAACAATAAATAAAATAAAAATGAAATTTCTTTATCAATTGACATGCTTAGCTAATAAGTTAAAAATATTTAAAAACAAACGGAATAACCAATTTTTGGTTACTAAAAAATCCAACTTAATTATTTTAGAAGAATTCTCAATTGCAGATTTGCCTATTTTAGATACGCCCACATTTGCACTAGGTATTTTAGAAAAGACACAGCATAATTTCAGGTAGGAATTTATTTTTAAAAATTTACCCATCTGATGATTATAAAAATCAACAAATAGATAAGTAGTCCAGCCGTGGGGCTGACCGCACTCCCAATTAGGTTCAGCCAAATAGCGATGTAAATATTGGGAGAAAGCCCCAGCACATTGGTCAATTCATTGAAAAAAAAATATGTAAAAAAATATGCGCCAAGCAATATTACGCCAAACTGTAAGAAAATAAATTAAAATTTATGCAATATACAAATATTACTGTCATATCGATGCTCTCACTATTACAGGTTACACATGAATTTACAGTTATTATAAGAGATTAATTGTTATTGTAAACTTATACATTCGGTAAAATTTTACAGGAAACCGTCGGAATTGATATCATTTTTTTAAAGTCCAATTTTTCACCATTTTATATTTTCATGTAATTTTAAGTCCTCCCTCAAACTGATAAGTGAGAAGACGGGAAAATTACAAAAAAATAAAATCAGATGTTTAACCTTCTACTCGACATCATATGCTAATCTGACGCCAGATTCGAAATCAGCACTTTAAAATCCCCGGATTAGTTTAAAAACTTTGACAGAAAAAATAAATAAAAGAAAGCATTTTCAGGTGTGGGGGGGGAGGCTAAAATGAAAAAACACCAATTTTTAAAATGAAATTCTGGGACTCAGAAAAAAACCCCGAAGGGAGGGGACATTCTTGGCTGGCTATTGTTATCCCCGTGGTCAGCGTGGGGAATTCTATAAGCTATAGTAAAGACAAGTTTTAATTGCAAACGTACCCAATGGATTCTCTTTTGCCATCGCTGATCCACATCGCAAAAGTCAGACAAAATGTACAGTTTGATGAACACACAGAGCCGGTTAATGGCCACCAACAAATGCATAGGAAACAATGTGTAATATATTGCCATAAACAAATTAATTATAGGCTGCAATATTATATATATTTATATATTTTTAATAATTTTAATTGTAAATACGTTGTTAGGGTCCGTTGTATAGAAAAAAGTTTGTATAGTGCGGAGCAAATAAAGCACATCGAACACTGCGATTGCGGTCATGATTCGGAAACAGGTTGCAATTCTGTACTGCTCATAGTTCACAAAAATCTAAATTTCATAAACTTAAACTTTTATGTGAATATCCAATATGTTCACTACTATTAAGATCATCCGAAAGTTAAAAGTGCTAGGCTGCTAAGGCGTTAAAAATCTGGTATTTTTGATATTTTGGTATTTTTGGGTACTCTGGTATTTTTTATTTTTTAAAATTCCCAAAAATTAGTATTCTTAAATGAATTTAAATGTAAGTGATTTTAATGATTTGATCTAGAAATTTAAAGAAGTTTATATCAAAAATTGATAAATGTGGCATTTTTAATGTCCTAGCTACTAGCACAATTTTTTTTCTTTCCAACGCCAAAATATCGAGCTTTTAAGTTTTTTTTAATCTTATTACGAATTTTAATATTTTTCGATTTTTCTTCTTGGATGAATATATTTAAAGTTCATAATAATAAAAAAAATCACAGAAATATTACTATTACCTGGATTGTTCTGAGTTGCATTAGCAAATAAGTTGAAGTCAAATAAAGTTGTGGGTTTTCGAATATAACACTTGCATTGTTCATTTTTAAGTAGTAATAAAATTTATATCCTAAAATTATGCGAGATCAAATTTTTCAAAAAATAGATTATGCCAATTATTAGCAATTCAAAGAATTCCATCAAGAAAAGTATCTGCTGGGCATTGATGTAAATTAAAAAAATGCGATATTAAATATAAATCATTATTTTGACAGCAATGACGAGTTTTCCATCTTAAAATGTTTAAGACTGCGTAATTGAATTAATTAAAAGTAATGATATCCCAAAATGCGGAATTAAATACCAAATAGAAACATATCACATACAATAAGCCTTAATTTAATATTTTAATTATCTAAAATCACGGTGTTTGCGCGGTATACAAAAAATGCAAATTGTCTCGTTATCCAAAAAATATGCATTGTCGCGTTATTCAAAAAGCGCTTCATTGTTTTTTTTTGATTATTTTACAAAAAGGTCAATTTTTCCCCGAGAGGTTACCTAAGAAAATTTATTAAAAAAGAGATTTTTATCCAATTTTCTCTTAATGTCTACCGATGAAATTTTGAAAAATTGGAAATATTTTGTAAAAATAAGGTCTTTTAAAAGAATAAAATAAAAGCGAATTTAAGGAAGAAAACTTCGAGATTTTGGATCCTTTTTAATATTTTTTTTTATTAATTACCAAGTATTTCGGCATTTTTAGTTAATTTTTTTTAGAAAAATGGAAAAATAATTGATTTCCAAAAATTTTCAAGGAAAGTGGATTTTTTAAAAAAAATTAAAACCTAATTATTTATTAAAAAATATTAAAAAAGACCCAAAATCTCAAAATTTTCTCACCTAATACATGGAATGGAATTTTTACATAAAACATGTCAAAAAATTGATTATTTTTTAAAATCTGTCTAAAAAGAATTTTCTTCGACTGCCCCTATCTGAGACCGCAAAACTCCCTAAAACAATGAAACTTTTTCATAATACGCAAAAAGACTAATTTTTAAAAAGTGGTCAAATTTTCTTCCTTAAATTCGCTTTGATTTTATTCTTTTAAAAGACCATATTAATTTTAAATTCATTTTTCAAATAGTAAGTCTATTCTAAACATAACAAAAGAGAATATTAATAGGGCATAATAGTATTTATTATTTGAATTTGGCCTAACGAAAATAAAAAAATAAAATATTGTGCAATCAAATAGTTGGAATTTTGATGCATCTTGACTCAAGGTTACTTTTTAATGCTGAAATATTTTTTTGCTCGCCAGAGATCTCACAAAATGACTCGAAAAATTTTGACGAGCTTTTTATAGGGGTACATTTTGGGAAATGTCGGGACACCTTGCCGATGTATTGTCAAATTACATTGATTGCATTCTTCTGGTCGTAAATGCTAGGGTAGGACAAGACCGGTTTTAAACCGGTACCCCCGGTTTTCGGTTTCGGTTTTTGGCCCAAAAAACCCGGTTTTCGGTTTCGGTTCGGTTAACCGATCTTGTCCTACCCTAGTAAATGCAATGGTGGAGAGAAAATCTGAGATGTTTTTGATCTGAGATGTTTTTCAACAATTTTTCATTCATTTTTTTGGCTTTTATTTTCGAGAATAAAATTTTTTTAATTTTTGTGATTTTTTTCCTAGGTAAGAGAAAAGTACGAAAAAAGTACGAGTACGTACGAAGTACGAGCCTTTTAGGTGGTACGTGTACGAGTATGAAATGCGAGGGGTCAAAAGGCCCGGTACGAAGTACGAGTACGAGTACGAGCAAAGTACGATTTTCCGAACACTGATCTTGAGTCTTTGCTTCTCAAAATTGTGTAGATTTCAAAATTAGAACTTTTTCTTTTTAAAACTCGTCAGCCAGACAAAAATGGCTACCTACTTTCTGTCTGGTAGCAAGTTTTTTTTTTGATTGTTGTTCCAAATCGACCAAAAAAGAACTTGTTTGGATTCTTCGCCGCTCTCCGCCGATCACTTCTTAGGGATGATACCAGTTCGCTAAAAAAAATTCACTACAATCTAGAGACTTCAAGCTTTCGTTTGACACAAAAATTTTATATAGTTTCGGTTGAATTTCCTGAAATATTTGGAAAAACGTAAAAAACGGAAAGAACTTTTGACTCAACCTGGTATATTAGTCCTTCGTTCAATTATCTGAAAATTTTCTTTTTTTGCGCTGTAAAAGAGGATACATTGGGCTATCTTTTTTCCGCTGATTTTGTGCACCATCTTCGAGGAATAGTTCAGCTTCAGCTAGAATCCATTGAAAAATATGGTCAAATTTCTGTTCTAGGTATATAAAAATAAAAGAAAAACAATTTTTGGAAGCTTGGGAATAGTTTCTTTTTTTTAGCAAAAATAGAAGTGGATATTTTATTCTACAAAATAAAAAAAAGATCATGGATATGAATAAATATCCAAGTTATAATTTTCTTTAAAATATCAATATGAATAGGCGTCAGAACTTAGTTTACACCCTAAGTACTACTCTATAATAGGTAAATAAGTTAAACTACTTTTTAAAAAGTTTAGAAATGGTGAAGAAAATGAAGAAGATTTTGGTACCACCCATCTTCATGCTATTCTCGGTCTCCGTGCCCTCATTAAAAAGGGTACAAATTTGTTTTGTTGATTAACTACCTAACTAGTAAATGTCATCTTGTTAATGGGACTCTTCCTTCGTCACTGACTCCATTTTTTTGGAAATATGATTAATATTTTTCTCAATCCGAAAATTCGGAATAAACCAAAATAAGTCCGCTGTAATTTTGGGGCTTTAGGAATTAATAAAATCAAATTTTTTGTTAGGTGAGTAAAAACAAATTCTTATTGGATTTTAGGAGGAGGGAGCAGGGGACTAAAAATAAATTTTTACTAGAATTAAGGAGGTCTAGGGACTTTAAAATAAATTTTAATTGTTTTGAAAACTAAATTTGAACTGTGATAATTTTAATAATTTTTTTTGATAATTACAAAAATTTGAGATATAAACTGAAATAATTATTTGATACAAATT
>LDKF01001007.1:14853-28575 GCA_001026735.1 Rotylenchulus reniformis
AAAATAAGAGGCAGGACAATTCAATAGGTGGATGCTGCTGGAATGATTTTTTATTTTTTAATGCAAATTTTTTTATTGTGGCTCACCTTGGTGCTATGTCGTTACAAAAAAAATATCAAAATGGGCGTTACAAAAAAATATCAAAACTCAATATGTCCTTTAAAAACTTTTTTGTAAGACCTGTTAGACCAAAAGTATAGACAAAGATGTGCAGAATTTTATGCTCTATCAGACGGTATAAAAAATTTTACGAATTTTGAACAAAAAATGTCGAAAAAGTTCGAAAATATTGAAAATTATGGTTTTTTCTACCCTTTTCGACATTTTTTGTTCAAAATTCGTAAAATTTTTTTATACCGTCTGATAGAGCATAAAATTCTGCACATCTTTGTCTATACTTTTGGTCTAACAGGTCTTACAAAAAAGTTTTTAAAGGACATATTGAGTTTTGATATTATTTTTGTAACGCCCATTTTGATATTTTTTTTTGTAACGACATAGCACCGTTATGAACATCAATGCGAATCATAAAATGATATTCCTCTTTCATAATCCATTATGACACTTATAACAATTTGCGCTATTTTAAATAAAAATCAATTCAAAAATGGGTGGCTTATTTATTTAATTTAATTTTTGTTTCAAACTAACCTGATCAGATATTCCAAATTAAAAGTTAAAACCCAAAAAATTCCAAAAAATTTTATACTAT
This sequence comes from Rotylenchulus reniformis, assembly GCA_001026735.1. Lineage (NCBI taxonomy): Eukaryota > Metazoa > Nematoda > Chromadorea > Rhabditida > Hoplolaimidae > Rotylenchulus > Rotylenchulus reniformis. The sequence continues at coordinate 15,566 of LDKF01001007.1, forward strand.
TTTAAAACAGCACTCGAAAATTGATTTTATCACAGGACTTTTAACACTTCCGCTTTTGAGCATTTTTTCCGCATTTCGAACTGTTGTTGCTCCAATGCTGGCATTGAACCTTTAAAATCACAAATTTGATTTAATACAAATCAATGCTAAAATTCCTGATATATATTAAAACCTTAATTGGATCAATTCTTCTCATTGTTGGGAAAATAATTGATATTTTGGTTTGGTTTGGAGAACATATGATAAGAGAATATATTTATTGAGTTTTTTATATTTTTGAAATGTATCCACCGAAGAAATTTTTCGGAATTTTCTTTGGATTATGAAATTTTTTAAACTCTTATTGAAAAAGTTTCACTGCCTCGATAGGTCCTGTATTCATCGGGTGAGTAAGAGTTTATGTAATCAGACTTCCAGTTATGGTGAGATTTTATAATTGCATTGATAAAATGTATTTAAATAATTCTGAAACTCTTGTGCAAAAATATGCAGAAAATTAGAGCCAACAATTTGTCATTTAGTTTTTCAAAAATCCCTATTTAAATTATGTAAAACCATGTTAAAAATATACAAGGAAACTGAAAAGTAAAAAAAATCTTAAAAAACAACATTTTTTATATATTTTGCTTTTATATTTTTTGTCTTGACAATTTAAATAAGATTTTTTGCATCGTCTAAGATTTGCCAAATGGCGGTTGTAAGAATAAAAAAAGCATTATAATACCGCATTCTCTCTAATATATGTAGGTAATGGCTGGGTTTTTATATTTGCAAATAGTAATTCCGAAGTGGGCCTTATATTCGAAAAGGGACTTTATACATATTAACTATTAGAGAGGTCTTATATTTTTCAAGAAAAATTCATAGTCTCTGGCAAAAAAATCCGGATTTCTTCTCTACCTTTTTTTCCTACTTAGTAAGCTAGCTATACCATATTCAGTATTATACCCATTTTGACTGGGCTTTTCTCCATAAAATTCTGATTCTTTTGATATTAAAATTCAAGCCCAGAATTTTTTGGATCGAGAGAGGCTTCTACTAAAGGGGGGTGTTTCTCGAAAAAGTGACAAAATGATCGTTTTTAGGGAATATTAATCAGGAAAATTAAATATTTAAAAATAGAATTAAAACATTATTTAATGACTAGAATCGGAAACATGGTTAAAAACGCAAAATACGCAATAAAATAGATGAAAATTTTATCAAAAATATTAAAAATTCTGACAAAAAATCGAGTAATTTTCCAAAACATTTAAAAAATAATATTTTATTGGAATTTTATAAAATTAAATGTTAAATAATCAAAAAACCCAATGGAACTGTATAATTTTCTGATTTTTCATTTATTTTTATAAAGAGAATCTTAGTATATAATAAAGGTTAATTTTAAAAAAAAGTAATAGAATTTTAATAAAATCAATAATTAACTCGATATATATTAAGAGAGAATATGATACTTACTAGGTCGTTGTTTCATAAAAAGTGAGCGTTTTTATATTCAGGCGAACATAACTCGACAAAGAATGATCCAAAAAATCTAGAAATTCAGAAATGATACTACTATATGTGCTCTACAATTTTTCTTTTTACAGAATTAACCATCCTTGCCAAAAAGTTGGTTTAAGACCGGGTTTAAGACCAGGTTTTAAACTGGAATTCTGGCTGTTTATACCCCCATCTGATAGTCCAGGCGATTCTGCATCGAATACAAAAAACTGCATCTCGATTGGTCCACGCATTGATTTTTTATGAATTTTTTAAACTTTCGAGCGAAAATGGCAAAAATTGGCCATTTTAATAGAAAATTGGCCAAATAAGAGATTTTCGCTCGAAAGTTTAAAAAATTCATAAAAAATCAATGAGTGGACCAATCGAGATGCAGTTTTTTGTATTCGATGCAGAATTGCCTGGACTATTAGAGGGGTATAAACAGCCAGAATTCCAGTCTAAAACCTGGTCTTAAACCCGATAACCCGGTTTGGCCAATTTTGACCTAGGCCATTTACGGGATTTTTTTCTCGAACTTTTTGGCAAGGATGGTTAATTCTGTAAAAAGCAAAATTGTAGAGCACATATAGTAGTATCATTTCTGAATTTTTTAGATTTTTTGGATCATTTTGTGTCGAGTCAGGTTCGCATGAATACAAAAACGCTCACTTTTTATGAAACAACGACCTAGTACATGGGTTTCCAAACGTGAGAATATAGCAAAATACTTTTAGCCGAAAGGTAAATAATAACCTGTCAACCGCTACAGCCAGAAACACAGCCTGGATCGCATGCAGGAAGGCACTGGGTGCAGCACTGGCAACGCACACCGATAAACCACCAGTAGCAACATGCCATCAACAGGATAACGGTGTAGAACATTGCAGAGTTGTACATTTCGATGCCGGAACACTTCAAAAAATGCTAAATTGGTGTTAAAAAGCTATTTTTGTTAGGCCAAACATTCCCGGATATATTTATTATTTCATATTTACTTTTACTACCCGACTTTTAGGAGGACCCGACGCTTGATGATTTTGTAACAAACGTTTGGTGATTTTGTAATGTAATTTTTGTCAAAAGAGAGCCAAAATTTATCTATAAAATAAGCCAAAGCCTTCCGAATTCGCCTATTACAAAAAAGTTATGGCAAAAATAAAAATTTAGGCAAATTCACAGTATTTTGACCATAATATCGGTCAAAATGGATCAATTCAAATGGGTTTATCAGGCTTATTTTATAATTTATTTTTGTTTTTATTTACTGAAAACAAAATGGTTTATTTAGGTTGCGTTTAAGTCCAGGATATAACAATTGGTCCCTAAAGGGTTTGAATCCTAATTGAAGGATAGCATTACAAAAGGCAAAAATATAAAGACAAATAATTATGAATTTATTTTGATCTATTTTTTAGATTTGCATGAAAACTTTTAATTTTTTAAAGTAAATACAAAAGTTAAAAATTATATATATTTAATTAAAAATTATACAATATTTTCACATTTTTAAGAAAACTTGGCCTAATCTTATTCGTGCAAAAAAATGTAACACTTTTTTAACACCCTAAAATCCTCCTATAGGGGTGATACATATTTTTATGAATTTCATAAATGAGATTCTGGACTGATTCAACCCTCTTTTTGAAGTTATCAAAGCCCAAAATTTTGGAGTCAAGAATACTGACAATAATGAATTTTTTCATGTGCACATCTTCCAGACAGTTGGAACAATAGAAAGAATATTTTTGGAAATTTATTTCATAAAATTTCAGTTTTATGACTGACAATAATGAATTTTTTCACGTGCACATCTTCCAGACAGTTGGAACAATAGAAAGAATATTTTTGGAAATTTATTTCATAAAATTTCAGTTTTCTCGATCCCTGACTTATTTGTAAATGAGAACTCTCCAGCAGACTGTGGAACAATAGGAAGAAATATTTCTATGCATTTACCTATTCCATTTAACTTTGAATTTTTATCAAAGTTGGACCAATTTAGTTTTGCACACATTTCCCAGACAGTTTGAACAAACAATAGGGAAAACCATTTAATTTCTTTTAATGTCTTTAATGTTACCATTGTCAAAGCGAAGAAGCAATTCGATGTTTGCAAAATATATACCTAGTTGCAGCCAATATCGCACTTCAGCCGATATCGCATCGGTGAGCCGAACATTGCCAAGCATGTGGGTCAAATGGTTTGAAATCTAAAACCAACTGTCCAAACCGTCTTCTCTACAACATATTCTGAAGGTTTCAAAACATTTTGTCCATCCGAACATGGTCAAAACATCATCCGAACATCAAAACATCGATAAAATAACATATTTGATTTTTTGACCATGTTGGATGGACAAAATATTTTGAAACTTTCAGAATATGTTATAGATCCCCCAAGCTAATGGTTTTGATAGTTGGTTTTGGGTTTCAAACCATCTGACCCTCAAGTTTGGCAAATATTAGCCGAATGAGTATTCGGCTGAAAATTCGATATCGGCTACAACATATACAGTATATGAATGTTCAATTTTGATCCTCACGGTAGAAAATATATACATACAGTATATGTCCTATATGTGTTTCTTTTTTAATATTTCATATTTAGATGTTTTGAAATAGGTAATTGTTTTAAAATCAAATATTTATAATCTATTTAAGCATCTTCTTGAAAACCTTTTTTAAAATTTAAAAATGATTTGGTTATATGTGTATGTAGTAATTCGAAAAATTTTATACCAAAAGATAGAGCATATCATTACATTATTTACTTTCAAATTTCTAAAATTAATTATTTAATAACAAAAATCAGTATTCATTATTCAATAATTTCTATTAAATATATAATTTCCCAAATTTTTATTTTCCAATGGATTTTTCTTTTAAATAATCCAATTTATTTTTATTGGATAATTAAAGCATCACAAAGTTCTTCCTTGTACGGGACATCTTCGGTTTTTGTGAATGTTGTGGCGAAAAGTTGTTGTTTGCTTTGCTTTATCGGTTGCGGTCCATATTTGCTTGATGTTTTGACGTGTCACTGTGTTGTTTCAAATTCGAAAACATAGAGAAATTGAACTTGGATTTAAAATCGTTGGTATTTCAGACAAATTTATGTTAATTATTAATTACCTTTTGTGTGCATGCTTGTCAAAAGATGATTTTCTTATCGGTTAAGAAAATCCATCTGGAAATTTGGAGATGCATTCTTTCAAAGTTGCGCGACGCGATTTTGCCTCCTTAGGCATTTCACAGGGGTCGGCGAGGAAGGAGGGTGGGGCGTGGTCATTATTTTGTATATGTTGTATATCGAATTTCAGCCGAAGTCAACTTCGACTAGCCGATATCGAATCAGCGGCTAGCAGAAGTCAACTACGGTGCCGATATCGAATTCTTCATAGTTGGTGCAGTGGATGTGACAAAATAACACCCATCCCATGAGTTCGAATCCTCACGAGGAAAATTATTTCTATGGACTGAAAAAGCCTGAAATCAAAGAAAAAAATAAGTTGAAAAATATTAAATTTATAAATAATTTTTTGACCACATTTAATTTAAATTTTGTTTATCAATTTATTAATTTAATTAAAAATATTAGCTTTATTTCCTATTAGCGGAGGCAGTTATTTAGGCAGGTAGCCAATCAGTGGATAGTTTGGCAGTAAAAAATAAGTATAAATAGAGAGAAGAGAGTAAAATTGAAAAAAAAAATTCAGAGGATCTGGTTAAAATTTACAAGCTTGGTTTTTGGCAAAAATTTTCACATCTTAGGCTATCAAAAAATTCCATATCGGATTCCTAGAAAACATTTCAATGACTGGATTTTTTAAATTTCACAGATCTTTTTCAATCATATCGGATTAAAAAAATCCAGCCGAAAGTTTAAAAAAAAATTTAACTTATGTTTTTTTTCGATTTCAGGCTTTTTTTCAGTCCATAGTACCGTATTTCCTGTATTAGACCCCCCGGGGGATTTATTTTTCAACCCCCCTCCAGAGGGGGGGGTCTATTACAGAGGGGGGACTAATTGCAGGGGGGATTTGTTTTTCAACCTCGGCCGTGAAGAGGGGGGGTACTATTTTTCGACCCCGTTTTTTGAGGGAGAAAATTTTGAGGGAGAAAATATGCATAATAATTTAATAATCAATGTCGAACTGTCATTCACATCTTATCTTCCCTTGTGGCATAGGGGTCATCGCAGATGATCCCCTCGCAGAAGATCCCCTCGCAGAAGATCCCCGGACAAAAGATACCCTCGCAGAAGATCCCCTCGCAAAATATCCCCAACCAGGCATGGTCACGGCTACGGCTAAGCCGCGGCTAACCGCGGCTAGCCGCGGCTACGGGCGGCTACGGCTACAAATTTTTGAAAATTTGACGGCTACGAGCGGCTAACGGCTATGGAGGCTAAAGCCGCGGCTTAGCCGTGATAGCCGCTATATATTTTTTGAGGGGTGTCCTTTTGCATTTTTTGGAATTTTAGAAAAATTTTCTGCAAAAAATGACCAATTTTCTGAAGGAAAAAGATCAAATTTTCAAAATTTTCTCCGGCGGCCCCTATCGGGACCGCCGGCACCCCAAACAATAGGATTTTCTTCAATAAAATTTCTTAAAAATGGATTTTTTTGATTTAAAAAATCTTAAAGAAAAGAGACTGTGTGCCACAATGGACGAACATTGTATACCCTAAAATGCCAAGACTAAAAAGAAATCAAAAGGGTCCTCCTGTATAAATTTTTTAGGGAAAAATTTGTAGAAAAATTGACCGATTTCCTTTATAAATCGTCAAAATTTTTAAAAAATTTCTATGCCTGAAAAACCTAGTCTACTTATAAGCTTATAAGTTCCGAAAATTCATCCTTTTTTATGCCTCCCCTGAAATGCAGGGCAATTATGTCTTTGCAAAACAATTGACATTTTTAAATTCTTATTAGTTTCTTTAAATATAATTGATTTGAAATTTATTATTAAGAATTTCGAAAATCAAAAAAAAATTCATATTTTTTCCTTGGAAATTTTTTTTTGCTTAAATACGGCTATAGCCGCGGCTAGCCGCGGGCGGCTATGAGTCAAAAATGCCACGGCTACAAACGGCTACGGCTATGAACCCCGCGGCTATAGCCGGCTACGGCTATGAAAAATCGTAGCCGTGACCATGCCTGTCCCCAACTATGAAAACGAAATATCTCCAAGACAAAACATCTCCAAAAAAATTTCGGACAAAAATCTTTATGTACAGGCCTTGGAAAAATTTTCAAAAAAAATTCATAGACCTTGGTTTTTCAAAAAATTTCACAGGCCTTGGATTTTTCAAAAAATTTCACAGGCCTTGGATTTTTCAAAAAAATTCATAGGCCTTGGATTTTCAAAAAAATTTCACAGGCCTTGGATTTTTCAAAAAATTTCACAGGCCTTGGATTTTTCAAAAAAAATTCATAGGCCTTGGTTTTTTCAAAAAATTTCACAGGCCTTGGATTTTCAAAAAATTTCACAGGCCTCGGATTTTCAAAAAATTTATTAGACCTTGAATTTTTTCAAAAATTCATACTAGTCAAGTTTTTCGATGATTTTTTTATTTGGAGATGTTTTGTCGTTGGAGATATTTCGTTTTCATAGTTGGGGATATTTTGCGAGGGGATCTTCTGCGAGGGGATCTTTTGTCCTTGGGGATCTTCTGCGAGGGGATCTTCTGTCACTACGCCGTGGCATAGAGGATAGTGCTGCAGACTGCATCCTCCAGCATTTGGGTACGATTCCCCATGAGCAAAATTCATTTTTTCTTTCTTATTTATCAGACAAAATTAATTTTTTTAATTATTTAATCGGACAAAAACTAAATTTTTTTTATTCATTTGCTTACCAAAAAATTTTGTATTAAATTATTATATAAAATATTATATTCGGCTGCTAAAATTACAAAATACACCTCTAAAAAATTGAGTCATGGAACAAAATACACCCCTAAAGATGAGGTCTCGTACCAAAATACACCCCTAAAAAAGAGAAATGTAATGTAATTTTAGGGTGTATTACTAGAAATGTAATACACCCTAAAATTTTACCAAGATGTGAAATGCTTGCATTTTTGATGAGATAGACTACGATAGCGATTATTCCATTGAATTTTGAAAATTTTTCTTTTTCCATATATAAAAAATCAAATTTTTGGCTAGTACCCTAATGCAAGGGGGGGGATTTATTTTTCAACCCCCTCCAGAGGGGGGTCTAATTGCAGGGGGGACTTAATACAGGAAATACGGTAATAATATTCCTCGCTGAGGATTCGAACCCACGCCTCATGGGATGGGTGTTATTTTGTCACATCCACTGCACCAACCATGATGAATTCGATATCGGCACCGTAGTTGACTTCTGCTAGCCGCTGATTCGATATCGGCTAGTCGAAGTTGACTTCGGCTGAAATTCGATATACAACATATACAAAATAATGACCACGCCCCACCCTCCTTCATCGCCGACAGTGTTGTTAAAATCAGAAAATTTTGCTCCGACTCCGACTCCGGGCTCCGGCTCCGAGAAATTTTTGCTCCGACTCCGATTTGACTCCGGCTCCAAAAAATTTCAAAATTTTTAATGCATCCAAAAATTTCGAAAAAATTTAAAACATTTTTTATAAAATTCTACAAAATTTTGATAAAAGAATTTTACAAAAAATTCAAAGAATTTTCACTAATTTTCTAAAATTATCAAAAGTCAAAAATTTTCAAAAATTCAGAAAAAAAATTTCTAAAATTCTCAAAAATCCGCTAATAATTTTCAAAAATTCAAAAAAAAATTTCTAAAATTTTCAAAAATCCGCTAATAATTTTCAAAAAATTTTCAAAGTCAAGATTTTCGTAAAAAAAATTAACACTTTTCACATACCAAACGAAATAATAGTTTTTGTTTTAATAAGCTACTAAACAGTAGACTTGGAAAGCCATAAAGCATAAAGATGCCGCAAAACATCAAGTATCTGTATCCGAGAGACGAGAGGGAGGCACATACACCATCTCTTTTTATGTATCTCCTTCTCTTTATCACACGTAAAAAACTTGAAAAGCGCCCAAAAATACATTTTCTCCCTCTTTTTTCTCAAAAATTTACCTGCTCCACCATAACTTTCCCGTAGTCGGAGTTTTTCCAAAAAATTTTCGCTCCGACTCCGGGCTCCGGCTCCGAAAAAAATTTGCTCCGACTCCGACTCCGGGCTCCGGAGTCGGAGTCGGAGCCGGAGTCGGAGTCGGAGCTTTTAACAACACTGATCGCCGACCCCTGTGAAATGCCTAAGGAGGCAAAATCGCGTCGCGCAACTTTGAAAGAATGCATCTCCAAATTTCCAGATGGATTTTTGTTTGTATTTTTAAAGGGTGCTATATCGTTTGGTCGAAAAGTGCAAAAATAAAATAATAATCCCAGAAAACTTTTTTCTTAGACCCGTTAGACCTAAAGTATAAAAGACAAAGTTGTGCAGAATTTTCTGCTCTATCTTCTGGTACTTTTATTTTTTCGAAATTCGGCCAAAAAATTCGAAATATTCCCGAAATACCGAAAAATACGGTTTTTAGGGGATATTTCGAACTTTTTGGCCGAATTTTTAAAAATTAAAAATACCATCAGAATCAGCATTAAATTCTGCACAACTTTAGCTTTTATACCTTTGGTCTAACAGGTCTAACAAAAAAGTTTTCTGGGACGATTATTTTATTTTTGCACTTTTCGACCAAACGCCCATTTTTGCACTTTTCGACCAAACGACTAAGTACGTTTTTAAAGTTACATATTACATATCCCCTTCGTAATAAACGTTTTTTTAAATAAAACTAAAAATAAAACTTTTAATTTATATGCAAAAACGGTCATTCTGTCTAATAGATCGGTAATCTAGAAAATGGCGTAAAAATTTCTGAAAATGTGTCTATCAAATTTAGCTTTTTTATAAAAAAAACTTTAAATTAACAATATTGGTATTTTTACGCTAAAGGATCTAATCAAGCAGATCAGACTAAAGAAATTAAATTTAGGAATTAATTAAGTTCTCTAAATAATAAGCCCTTAATAAAATGTCACCATTAAAAATTTAATTACCGTATTTCCTGCATTAAGTCCCCCTGCAATTAGTCCCTCCCCTATAATAGACCCACCCCCTCTGGAGGGAGGTTGAAAAATAAATCCCCCCTGCATTAGGACCCCCTGGGGTACTATCCAAAATTTTGAATTTTTATATATCTAGATACAAAAATTTTTCAAAATTCAATTGATTTTTTCGGCAATTTCAATATCATACGCTTCAATGCAAGCATTTCTAATCTTGGCAAAATTTTAGGGTGTATTTTGTTCCGGGACCTCATCTTTAGGGTTGTATTTTGTTCCGGGACCTCATTCTTAGGGGTGTATTTTGGTCCAAGACCTTGTTTTTAAGGGTGTATTTTTGTCAAGGACTTCGTTTTAGGGGGTGTATTTTGGTAATTTTAATTTTAGCTGCCAAATATAATATTCTCCACATACCATTTTTTGAACGTAAAAATTTTTTAGTTCGCAAATGAATCAAAAAAAAATTCTTTAGTTTTTCTCTGATAAATAGAAAGAAAAAATTATTTTGTTTGCCGGGAATCAAACCCAAAAAGATAGAGATCGCAGTCTGTCGCACTATCATCTAGGCCACTTTGGCATACGTGGTAGGTCTGACAGGTCAATATTGATATGCAACTTTTTTCTGTCAAAAAACTTTTCTCACTCAAAAATGGTCGAAAAATATTACCCTCCCTCTTCACGGCTGAGGTTGAAAAACAAATCCCCCCCTGCAATTAGTCCTCCTTGCAATAGACTCCCCTCTGGGGATTGAAAAATAAATCACCCGGGGGATCTAATACAGGAAATGCGGCATGCTTAAAAATTTATTGGCACTCTGAAACTGGTCACAATGTACTGGTGCCATAATGGATAAACTTTAATGTCTTTGGGAAGAAATGAATATTTGCTCTGAAGAGTGTTGGTGGCCGGTTTGTTCCTTTGACCGGTTGTGGTTTTTTCGATGATTTTGGATGTTTTTTTTGCTTATTCCTTTGGTCATTTTTAAATATTTTTTCAACTTTCTTACAATTATACATTCTATTATCCATGAAGATTGTTCCAAACGATGATTAAAAAAATATTCTAACAAGCAAGTTTGATCATTTCGAGTGACTTTTATCCTGAAATCGAGAGAATTTCGGATCTTTCTAGAATTTTAGGCGAATTTCTCCACAATTTTGTAAATTCTTTCGGATACCTCTGGAATTTACCATTTCAATTGTTTTATTCATTATTGAGGATAGGATAGACTTGTAAAATTTGCGCCTAAAATAGGCATGAATAATCATCTAAGGCCTTAAATTATCATTTAAAAAGACAATTGTATAAACTTGTTGGTAATATATTTAAAAATGTAAAAATGATGAATAAAAATACCAAGTAAAATCAAGACCAAGTTCAGAAATGCAAATTAAAACCAAGACAAAAAATAGGGATGAAACAAAAACAAGACCAAGGTTTGATCTGGATATTGATCATGATTCGTATTTTTTGATCACTTTTTGCGAAAATGCCTAACACTACCAAAGAGCTTAAAAATTGTATATTAAGTAAAAACAATTTTTAAAATAAAATTATCCCTTATAAATTTTCATTTTCCATACTTTTTTTTGGCCAATGTTCATTTTCACATTTACTTGCTATGGAATAGAGATGAATGGATAGTGGATAGATATGAGCACCAATCTTTTCCCACCAAAGCCTTCCCCGTCCCCGGCGGAACAGGGCGGTCTGTGGCGGGCCAGTCTGTGGCGGCGAAACTTATTAAAATCTAAAAAATTTTTTGAACCATTTTAGACCAAAACTATAAAAGACAAAAATGTGCAGAATTTTTTTCTCTATCTTTTGGTCTTTTTAGTTTTTCAAAGATCGAATAAAAAATTCTAAATTTCCACTAAAAACACGATTTTCCCTTTAAAAGTATGCTTTTTTTAAAATTTCGAACTTTTTATTCGAACTTCGAAAAACTAAAAAGACCAAAAGATAGAGAATAAAATTCTGCACATTTTTGTCTTTTATAGTTTGGTCTAGAATGGTTCAAAAAAAAGTTTTAGTTTTGATGAGTTTCGCCACAGACCGGCCCGCCACAGACCGGCCCGCCACAGAAAGGGATGTACCGGTCCCCGGCTCTACGACGACGCTTCCCATCCGATTACAACAATACACATTCCCCACTCCCTTTGGTCAGTAAAAAATGGAATTTTCATCTGTGATGATCAAAAAGAACTTTCGACATTAAGATGACTCAAATTATCCGTAAAAAAAATTATGGATTTGTTTGGAAATCAATTATGCATGATGAGGTGTGCCGAAATTTACGGCTCGACACTTGCAGCCCATTCGCTTTATTTGGTCAAAATAATGTGAATTTGGCTAAAATTTTTGTTTTATCCATAACATTTTCCATAGTGGTCCAATTCAAGCATACTTGGGCTCATTTTGTAGCAAATTTTTTGCTTTATTTTATTTCTCTAGCTTTGGGTTGAATCGAATTATAATTAGAGCCGCAAATGTCGCACAACCGATGAGAATTAATTTATGTAAGGAATTAATAGAATAATTGTGCTCTATTTTTCCCAAATTATCATTGATTTGGAATTTATTTATTTATTTTTCTGAAAATAAGGGAATATTTTCCTTTCCTGCTTTCACTTACCCCGTGATCTTCCTCCCTCCAGGGCCCCCGCCCTTTCTTCGACCTTTCCATCGCTCTTTCAAAAGGTCCGTCCGTCAACCATCTATAAAGCGCCGATCCCCATTTTCATTTTTTAAATTACTGCCAGCCCTCTGGGACACTGATGCTATCCCCCCCCGCGCAAAGAAAAACAATCTACCAACATAAACGATCACCTACCATTTTTTTCAACCACGTAAGGGATATGGATACCCGAAGAGCAAATCCCAGAGATATTTTTTTTCAAAATTTTTTTTTTCAAAATTTATTATGAAAATATTGAGGTTATTTTGGTAGTTTTGATGTATTTACATTTTAGTACCCTTTAGTGATTCTGCATCAAAAATTATCCCATAATGCTGATTTTGGTGTAAATTCTATATGTGATTTATCGAACTCGGTCTAAAAATGTTCAGAATTGTTCGAAAAATTAAGTGAATGCCACTGAAAACTCTTTAAAGGCTTTATTCGCAATGATTTCTGTTGAACTCTCATTGTTTATTTTTCTCATCTCCATTTTTATTATTAAATTCGCATTTAGCCATCGTACTAAATCCAACGTATCATTCCCAAATGGCGTGTTTGGATAGGCAATATGTTTTAAGACTCCGTGGACTCGTCCACTTTTTGAAGGTAAATCATTGGTTTTTGACCCGGGAATTTGAATTTCGAAACTTCCTAATTTTCCGCATTTAGATTGTCTGTGGGGCTATCACCCTGGTGCAGGGGTGTGCACGGGCCGGCCCGGCCCGGCCCAGGCCCGGCCCGGGCCGGG
>LDKF01001007.1:28675-47690 GCA_001026735.1 Rotylenchulus reniformis
ACGGGCCGGGCCGGGCCGGGCTTTTTTTATTGGGGTCCGGGCCGGGCCGGGCCGGCCTGGAGCAGGCCCGTGCCCAGCCCTGCCCTGGTGTTGTTGTGCTTGAGTTCGCCATTGCCTGATTGACACTGCTTCTACAATGGTAATGGATTGAAATTTGGGTTTTCGCCAGACATAAAAGAACCTGGGCACAAGAGCGCAACTCAAAATAAGTTGGCTAACGCAATTAGGAAAAAATAGAGCACAAAAATTAGCTACAAAATAAGTCTAACTTGTAAGCCCATTCCTTATTTTCCTATTCTAAAAAAATATAGCCAAAGACGTGTTACCTTTTGGCCATAACTACTTTTTGGATGGGGCAATTCTGCCCGACTTTGGTTCATTTCATAGTTAATTAATACTCTTATTAGTTAATAAGCCCTGTTATTACTACTTATCTAATTCGTCCGAGGAACTAAATATTATTAAATTAGAAAACTTTAAGCCCATTTTAAATGTACTACTGTGTAAAAAATTACTGTGAGAAAGTTTTTTTGACTCAAAAGTTAGCGGACGTGCTACAGTACCAATGAGCACGCATTTTCTTTTTCATAAGCACTCTTTTCGTTTTCTTCAACACTTTTTCACGAGCATTCTCTCGTTTCAACGAACACTTTTTTTCGTTTCAAATAAAAAATACATTTCCAACTTTTGGGTCGAAAAAACTTCGCACAGTATATCCAAAATACTGTGAATTCAATATAGTGACAAAAATCACAAAGTCCGGTCACAAAAGAACTGTATCGATTGGTGCTAAAAATATCAAATACAAGTTCGAAATTTCTTTGTGTTAAGGTCGTGTCGGCTTCACAAGTGCGGTGGTCATCGTTATCCATTGGCCATTGACACTGTGCTTTACTGTAAGCAAATAGTAGTTTGCCATTTAATTATCATCAAAAATTTTGAATAAAGTAAATTTCCTTATTATTTCATACTTTCAAAAAAAATTTCCTTGACATCCAAATTATATATATACAGTATATAACAAAAACGGAATTCTTTTAGTGGGATGGGCCTTGCCTTGCCTTCGTCTGCTGAATTACAGCCATAGTGAAACTTACCGCCTTCAACAAAATTACTCATTGATCTGCACGGTATTCGACATTTTGGCGATTGGCACCACCTTCTGGTACCTCATCGAGTAAGCCAACCAAAAAATGATTTTCGGATTAATTTTGTGATTTAAGGTCAACCGAGGAGAGCCACAAGCACCAGTGTTGGGAAAATGAGAAAATTCGGCTCCGGCTCCGGCACCGACCCCTGAAAATTTTTTGCTCCGGCTCTAGCTCTGGCTCCGTGCTCCGAAAAATTTCGGCTCCGGCTCCAGCTCCGGCTCCGGGGTCCCAAAAATGTCAGCTCCGGCTCCGGGCTACGGAAAAGCTCCGGCTGTGGTTCGTAACCTCGCGAATTTTCAAATTCTTTTGACCAAAAAAATCGATGGGATGCATTTTTGGGCAGAGAAATGCATGGAAATCAACATTATTTCTTTTTTCTCTGTACGTCTGTGTGCCCTCTGCTCTCTCTCGCATGTCTTGTGGACAAAGAGAGACTGCACAGAGCGGAGTGGGTGGCAGCAGGCGCCAAAATAACAGAGGAAAAAAATAGTGTGCGATTTCTTTCACTTCCCTCACCCAAATATGTCACCTAGCACCAATTTCCCTTCAAAATTTACTGCTCCGGCTCCGGAGCCGGAGCCGTGAAAAATTTAGAAAGCTCCGGCTCCAGCTCCGGCTCCGTGCTCTCAAAATTTTTGGCTCCGGCTCCGCTCCGGCTGGAGCCGGAGCCGGAGCTTTTCCCAACATTGACAAGCACACTGTCACCTTGATCGCCTCTATCGTATGTAATAAGCAGAGGTTCCCAATTACAAATTTATTTTTAAGCTTTGTATTATTCAGAATTAGGGAGTTTTGTATAGCATTACACTTCTATTTTTTATTCTGGGATTCATTTAACTCCCCATTCAGGCATTCATCATCATCCAGATGGTGTTGCCCTTTGTCCATCTGGCACTTTCATGTTTTGGGGAAGAAATGAACATTTGCTACGAAGAATGTTTGTGGCCGGTTTGGTTCTGTGACCGGTTGTGGTTTTCGATGATTTGAAACGTTTTTTGCTTATTTTCGTGGTCACTTTAAATATTTTTCAAATTTCTTCCAATTATACAACACTATTATCCATGTGGACTATTCCAAAAGCATGTTATCAAGATGATGATCCCATGATTCCCTTCACACATTAATCGTTGATGGAAAAAATATTCAAACATTTTTGCGCAAAAGTTGGTCATATTGAGGGTTTGCCTCTTTATAGCTAATTAAGACAGAAATATGTCCATGGTAAAGTGAGTTTGGAAAAAAATTTCGACACGAATACTTAGAGACTATGGATAGAAGAAATGGTGTATTATTTTGATAAAAAGATCAAAAGAAAATGTGAATGTGTTAAACTGATAAAGGGAAATTTTTAGTTTCGAAAAGTTTTCTAACATCAATCAAAGGCCCTCACTTACCATTTTTCTGTTCTTATTTTAGGGTAATTTCTTTTTAAACTATGTATGCTGCTTGATTTGGATGATTTTTCTAATCCCATTTTTATCTTGAAATCAGGGAGATTTTCCTTACATATTAACCATTTGTCCATTTAGTACTAGCTAGATGATCAAATCCTGAACCTTGAATAAAAATATCTTACCAATTTTTCACCGGTCTCGGTGAAACGCCAAAAAAAAACACCTTTCGTCTAAAAGATCGAAAAACATATTTCATGTAGAACAGGCAAAATGGCATGTAGACCCCCCNCCCCCCCCCCCCAATATGGCATGTAGAACTCCCAAGATAGCATGTAGAACCCGCAAATAGCTTTTCGTATTAGACAAACTTTTTGGCAGGGTTGCCACATTTTTTCTGAAAATAAGCAGTCATGACCTTAAAAATAAGCATTTCGCTGGGGCTATTGGGCAAAAATAAGCAAAATCACAAAATTCACTAAAAAATATTTGGATAATAAAAATAAAAAAAATAAGGTAAAATGATACAAATATGAACGAATTCTCTTGAAAAGAGGCAAAACATATTTTTCGCGGATCTTATTTTCTGCCTTTTTTTTAAAAAAAAATTATTTAGAGGGAAGGCGGCGGTCCCGATAAGGGTCGCCGGAGAAAAAATTGAGAATTTTCGGTTATTTTTCTTAAGAAAATTGATCGTTTTTTGGTTTCGGCGCCGGAGAAAAATTCTCACTTTAGGCCTTTTTCTTAGATAAAGAAATTTATTCTTTTTTTGCTTTAAAATTATTTTAAATTAATTTTACAGTGTTGAGGGGTGCCGGTGGTCCCGACAGGGGCCGCCGGAGAAAATTTCGCATTTTTAGATCATTTTCCCTTAAGAAATTTGACCATTTTTCGTTGCTTAGAAAAAATTTTGGAAGTTATTTCATGATAATAAGAGGTTTTTTTCGGAGAAAATTTTGAAAATTATTGCTTTTTTCTTAAGAAATTTGATCATTTTTATGAAATTATGGGGGCATTTTTTGAAAAATTGGTCACTCGGTCAAAAATAAGCATTTGCTTAGAAATAAGCATTTTTTATTTTTATAAGCAGGGTACCCCTCAAAATAAGCACTTTGCTTAGAAATAAGCCAATATGGCAACCCTGCTTTTTGGTCGATTTAGACGAAAGGTGCCTTTTTGGCTGGTTAGACGAAAGGTAGTTTGGGCGAAAGCTGGGGCAGCGATGGAATCTAAGTGGGAATTGGAAATGATCAATTGGAAGAGGAGGAGGGCTTGGGATAAAAAGTTCTAAAGTAACAAAAAATAAACAATATGCCAAAAAGGCAAATCATTTGAAAATTCAAAAAAAGTTTTTCGGATAATTTATCCCAATTAGGACAAAGGAAAAAGGAACCTCATATTAAGAAATACACTCAGTACTTTATAGATTATGCCGTTTTTTGAGTAGGAAATGGCTTTGATGAAAACTTTTATGCCTAATTTTCTTTCTTCGATTTCAAAAAAAATTCAATTTCATGAAAAAGTAAATTAAAAACCTTTCACAAATTGCAACCAACAAATTTTACATCTTTAATATAAAAATTTTCTTTTCTAAATTCAAAAGTTCCTTCGATTTCAGCGGAATTTTCTCTACAAATCAGAGGAGAATCCATGGATCTTTAAAAAAGAATAAATTTCTTACTATGTATTTATTGTTGGTTTATAAAATTTATTTTTTCATGGGCGAACTAAGGATTCCGAAAAAATTTTATAGTATTTAGGCCAAAAATTCAAAAAATCAGAAAATTACGCCAGATTTTTACAATAAGGATTTTTAGTCCTTATTTGGAAAATTTAGAAATTATTCGAATTATGATAAATCATTTTCCTTAAAAATCAAGCATGATTTTAGTAATATATTTGCCTTAATTATTTCGACCTAACATAGATTAAAATTCTTTCAGAACGATTTCATGTTTTCGGCTGCAAATTTTTATTCCATTTTATTAGCCGAATCGGACCAATTTAGGATTTAGGGCATTTAACAATTTCTTTGATTTTTATATTGCTTACATCATCTTGACATTTATATACCTCATATTTTATTGTTTAGATTTCTAATTTCGCCACTTTGTTCGGACTGACCTGCCATTATTCCTTTACTGGCAAGGTTCAGAAGGTTATATTCATTCAAAAATGATAATTTATTTGAAAAAATCATTTTCAGTTTTTTTAAAATTTTCCTGAACTCGAAAAGTTGCAAAAAACATTTGCCAGCCTTGCTAGAGAAAACAGGTTTATTAATTATTAATGATCAAAAAATTGCTTTATGGTCAAAATTATATAGTCTTAATAGTATGTCATAACATGATCCAAAATTTAATTGTTCCGTAGGGTGATATTTGCGCCCATTCACTTTTTCTATTCGAGTCTCGGTCTCGACCTTGAGTCGAGTTTATTCGAGGTCTTTCATTTATCAAGTGGTGAATCAACAAGAAATATTATACTATTTTTAATTTCATTTCTTTATCCTAAGTCGAAATTTTTTAGAATAAATTCGATCAATCTTTTTAAGGAAGAAACCAGTGTTATCGATGATCCTCATTTTACAAAATGATCTGATCCTAGAGGTTGGATCATCAAAAATGATCTGATCTGATTGATCCGACCCATTCGATCAGGATCAGATCAGACATGTCAGATCATGATCTGGATCAGAGCAGATCACCCAGGATCATGATCCAAATTTTTTTTTTCTGTTTTTTTCATATTTTTTTTGAAAAATCCATATTTTTGAGAAAGCAATTTTAATCGTTATTAACATTAATTCAATTCAAAAATGATCTTATACTGCTAAGAAAGCATTTTTCAAATGTGTTTTTTCAAAATATTGAATTGTAGTCAAAAAACCTGTAAAAAATAAATAAATAAATAATCCATAGGAGAGGAAAAGGGAAGAAAAAATCGAGGAAAAATCCCAATTTTCGAAAGAAAGGGGCCTAAAAATCTCAAAATTTCCTTCGGCGGTCCCATAGGCCGCCAATTCCCCCGAAATAAGAAGAATTTCTTCATAAAGTCCAAAAAATGACCAATTTTTTAACGTAAAATTATCCAGATTTAAAAATTTTCTACGGTGGCTTCTATCGGGGCCACCGGCACTTTCTAAAAAATTTGTGGTAACCCTGGACATAGATATCCCCAAGCCGTAATCCGCCCGCCCCTGCATAGGGTTCCAGGGGGGTCGAAATCTATCGTCCACATTGTATGTTCTGGAATGACGCCAAAGTGGCAGATAATACAACACAATTTTGAGCTTATTTGTAAATTGCATTTTTAGTCATTTTAGTATATGTACATCTTTTTGCATTTTTAGTTCATATTTCTGGCTATATTTTTGTTTTTAGTCTATATAATTTCGTTCTCTAGTTGTGGCGAATAGAGAGCAAATATTGAAAATACTAATCAAGGTCTTGAAAATTTCATAAATTACTGAAAATATCACTTTTTAATTTTTATTTTTAACATACAATATTATTAATATAATATTAATAGAAATTCAGAAATAACTCTATTTTGTTCACAAATTATCAGTATTATAAGAAAAATGGTTTTTGATTTATTGTAAATTCGTGAGTTGATTATATCCAGAATAAAAACACTACTTGTTGATCTGCTCTGTTTTGATTTGTAGCTGGTTCATTGCATCAACGAGTTTTTTACGAGATTTAATTTACAACTTATAACTTATAATAATCGATTTTTCAATTATTGGTGAAATGCTGTACATATTATAACAGCCTAGGAAAAATTCCAGCTTATTTCTATAATCACTTAGTATTTCTATAGTGCGGTCCAACTTATTTCTATAGTGCCAGCTCTAATTGAAGCAACTGTGATTTTGGCTAAAAATGTTAATTCGGCCATAACCCTGTTTTGGATTGACTAAGCGAGTGCGCCTAAGCTCATTTTGTAGATATTTGTTCTATATGTATGATCCTGAAATTAGTTTGGACGCAAATTTAGCATAGCCGAATTATCTAAGATTATGGCTGGGCAGGACATATTCCGGACAAAGCCGGCCCTGACCGAGCTAAAAATCTCAATTTTTCACAAACTTATGTGGTGAGAAATGGGTATAAAAACAGTAATTAAAATTGTTAAAATTAAAATTGTTGGGCAGTTTTTTAGTTTCTAAAAAATTAAAATTGTTGGGCAGTTTTTTAGTTTCTAAAAGTTTTCTCACATTAATCAAAGGCCCTTCTACCATTTTTCTAAACTTATTTTATCTATTAATTAATTTCATAGCTATTATTTATTCTGCTTCAATTTAATGAACAATATAAGCATTTTTATTTATTTCAGCAATTTACGATTGGCAAAATATTTGGATTCTCTCCGGCAATTTGGTTTGATCACACCAACAAAAAATAGAAGTAAGTCCATATTTATAGACTTATAGACTTATAAGATATACATAAAGAACTATGCAGTTTTTTTCATAAGGATTTTTCATAAGGATAAATTTTTAATGCCGAAAGTTATTCACTAAACTGTCTAGAAATTGCGATTTTTCCAAAAATTTCTCATGAGTTTTTGTTATTTTATTAGATATTTTAGTAAATTTTCTGTAGCCATCGGAAAAGGAAAATAACAGGCATGGAGAGAATCATTCTGAGCAAACTTTGAATATCACTTTAGGGGTTTATTATGGTCTAAATCGGTGTCTATCTGAATGTTTTTTCGTAAAATGTTGAAGAACCAACATTAGCATTTTTTTACTTTTTAAAATTTATCATTTCTTTTCTAGTTGCAATATCTCATTCAACTTGCTCTTTCAAAGAAAAAGTTTGGTCTTTGGGTAAGTTTGATAGGTTAATTTTTTTTATCTATTTGAATAATTCATTTATTTAAACTAGGGTAGCGCACGGGGGGGGACATCCCCNCGACTTTTTTGGGCCTCATCCCCGTCCCCGACGAGCCCATCCCCGACATCCCCGATCCCCGACCATCATCCCCGCGGGGATTCGGGGATGAAAATGCACCCCTAAAGATGTCATTTTGGATCCAACTGTTAAGAGAATTTGGCGGAGAATTGCCCAATAAGACTTTGGTTCAGTGGTACAATGCTGGTTTATTGGCGGTGAGGTCGCGGGTTCAATTCCCTTCGCCTAATATTTTATTTAAATTATTTCCTTTGTCCTTTTTTGATCATTTTTTGTTGCTTAACACAAAAATTATTACGAAAACTTTTTAGAATACATTAAAATAACAAAAAATCAGAAAAACTTTTTTTAGAATGAGTAATTCTTGAATTTTCAAACAGAATTTCAGAAAGTGACATAAAAATTAAGCAATTTTTTAAAAAGAAAAGGGTCTTAATTTTCAAAATTTTCTCCGGCGGCCCCTATCGGGACCGCCGCCACCTCCCACAATGATTTGTTCAAAAATTCCATTAAAAATGAACAATTTTCTTAAAGAAAATGATCTAAAGTTTCAAAATTTCCTCCGGCGGCCCCTATCGGAACCGCCAGAACCTCCTTCATACAATGAAATTTCTTCATCCAAAAAATGCTCATTTTTTAATAAAGCTTTGAAAATTTTTTGATATATATAACACTCATAAAAAATTTTGGAAAAAAAATTTTTCTGGAAAAAGACAGAAATTTTTTCACCCATCCCCGTCCCCGAAAACCCCGATCCCCGTCCCCGGCCGATTTTCCATCCCCGTCCCCGACTTTCCCATCCTCGGCAATCCCCGTCCCCGATTATTTCAAAATCCCCGTCCCCGTGCTACCCTATTTCCAACCCTTTTCCACCAAACACTGGACACAGGGAATATAAACTTTATTCCATTGCACACAAAACAATACAAAGCTGACCCGCTCAATTTTTACACAAAGAAGAACGAGTGAGGAAAGCAGGGTTGGTCACGGGTACAAATTTCGGACCCGTACTCGGTTATACCCGCGGGACCAATACCCGTACCCGTTTCATACCCGTCATACTTTTTTGCATACCCGCCCGCGGGTATACCCGCATTTTACCCGTTTTTAAGGAAAATGAAAAATTCAAAAAATGCAATAAACCATTTTAAAAGGTCGATATTTAAAATAAATGCAAAGATTTAAAAACAATCAAATTTTATTCAGAGAATCGGCCAACATCAGTTTTGAGACATTTTCATCAGTCAAACGAAATCGTTGCTCATCCACCACGAAACGTAATCGACTGGAACTCTTTCTATGCTCGATGAACTTGCTCATACATGGGCAAAGTGTCCCGACATTTCCCAAATTTCGTACCCCTATAAAAAAATTTTTTTGGGTGAGGATATCTGGCGAGCAAAAATATTTCAGCGCTTTAGAGTAGCTGGAGAAAATTTTGCGATTTTAGGTCTTTTCTTACAAAAATTAGAGATTTTTTGCTTAAAAAGGCATTTTATGAATAAATTTCAGTGTTGGAAGAGGCCGTTGGTCCCGATAGGGACCGCCGGAGAAAATTCTGCTATTTTAGGCAATTTTCTTAAGAAAAATTTCAGTTCACTTTTGTGAATAATTCCTTGTATTAAGAGGTGCCGGCGGGCGGCCGTCCCGCTAAGAGCCGCCGGAGAAATTTTTGAAGATTGGAACTCTAGCGCAATGGACATTTCGTCCGTTGGAGATTTATTTCGAATTCAAAGAGCACCTTTCCATCCACATATTTATCCTAAATTAAAAAAAAAANGGGGGGGGGGTTAAATTGGAAAGAACTTCAATATTACAATTTCTATTATTTTGATCATTTCTTTTTGGTTTGAAATTGCCTCCAAAAAGAGAAAATTTTACTTTTTCCATCACTTTTTTGCAATGTTTTATTCCTTTTTAAAGTTTTTTTTTGTTGAGCAATTTTCGTGATTTTTTGAAGATTTTTATGTCTTTTGTCGGAGTTTTTTGTCACTTTTTTTTGCATACCCTAATATAAGATTTAGCATCATCTGGAATGATAATTATGTAGTAAGGAACCCTTACTTTTTTCCTCAACTCCACTTGACATTGGATCAGTTCGATGTATGGCGTCCGGGGAAGTTGCACCCAAAGCCAGTCAAAAAGTGCCGAAAGACTTTGGTCCCAATGCTCCTCGATTTGGATGCTAATCTGTGGCCAATAAAAGTTTAGGCTAGGGTAGCTTTTAGCTTATTAAACAAACAAATGGTCCTAGCAAAGTTAAAACTTTTATCGAGCTTGTAAGCCAAGGCCATAAAAGGCTTTTTTTTGTACTTTTTTAGTTTTTCAATTTTGTTGGGGATTTTTGATTGATTGACTTATTGATAATTTTTATTTTGAAAATTAAAAAAATAATAAAATGATTTTTTCTCTATATTACGAAATTTCGACATCCGAATAATTTAATAGGACAATCTGAATTTATTTTTTCTCATAGTTTTAGTCTAAAAATGCTTTAAAAAGATTTGGATTTGCTTGGATAATCTGGCACTTTATAAGGTAACAAATTGCTGGGGATTAACCAGAAAGGGGACCCGGGAACACTTTTTTCACAGGATATTCTTGCTCCTTAGACCAGGGGTGCGATTGAAAAATTTTCAAAATCAGGACATTCAGCTCAAAAAATCAGATTTTATGGTCAAAAATCAGGACATTTTATAAAATGCTTTTGAACCAATTGTAAATCAATTTATTCGTGTAAATAAAACTTCAAAAATTAATTTCTCGCCCACCCATGATCAATTTTAACAATTTGGGCGAAGAAAATGAGCAGTAAACCGTACATCTGATTGTGAGGAGAGGGATTTTGGGAGGGGAAAATTTTTCGATTTTTCAAAGGAAATTGAGTGATTTTTTGTCTTAGCGAATTTTGAACCTTTCTCTTAAGAAAGAGTTTTGCGCGGTGCCGGCGGTCCCGACAGGGGCCGCCGGAGAAATTTTTGAAAATTTAGTCCCTTTTCCTTAAGAAAATTGGTCATTTTTTTTGAGAAAATTGAGCAATTATCCGAAAATCAGGACAAAATAAGGACATAGGTCGAAAATCAGGACAAATCTGACAAATCAGGACATTTTTATTTTGTCAGATCTGGACCCTCCAAATCAGGACAAACCTGATAAATCAGGACAGATCGCACCCCTGCCTTAGACAGAATTTTTTGAATATCTTTTTCTATTAAAATTCCTCTAAAGACTATTTAAAAACATGAATATACTATCACTATTTTAATTTCTTTTTTTTGGATTCAATTTAAAGCGAATTTGATATTCTCGGATAGTAAGACACCTTTCTAAGCCTACACAGCTGACGGCGAAAATGAGCCAAAAATCGGATTGTGTCGTGTCGAATTGCAATCGGACAAATGTGAAGCGAATCGAATGCCACGAATGACGGGGGCCAAAAGCCCGATATCTGTAGAAAATGCAAAAAATATATGAAAATTCTAGTATCAAAACTATAACAATCACTGGAATAAAGCCATTTAGCAATATATATTTGGAAAAAGATAATAATGAACAACGAAAAATCACAGATATCTATTATAAGCAGGATGACCTTTTACCGTGAAAAGACGGCTGTCGTGTTTTTGGGGCCATTCCCGTATTTTTTTGTGATTTCTCTTATTGCTTAGAAAAGCCATGATTTTGGTTACTAATTTTTACAATGAAAATCATGCAATGTTTCGAAAAATTTTCATAGAACTACAATCGGAGCCGCCGACACCCCTCCATTCTAAAATACCCCCTCCATTCTTTTCAAAATAGGATGAAAAACCAAGTAAAATAATTCAAAAAAAAATATTATTGGTTGAAATTGCAAATAAGGAACTTTTCAAGGGTTTTCATTGAAAACTCATCCATCAATAGAAAAATTTGCAAATAGGGAATTTTCAAGGATTTGTTGGAGAAATTGGTGATTTTGGGACCATTTCTTCAATTACGCATTCTTTTGAGAAAAATTTCTTAAAAATATGATTTTTTGAGAAAATTTTTTGAAAATTCAAAAATTTTAAAATTTTCGGATTTTATTGCATTTTTGCTTAAGAATTTCCCAGAAATGGCAAAATATCCACGAAAAGATCCACATAATTTGAAAATATCCATGTAATATCCAAATATCCACATAAAGTCCAAAATATCCACATAAAAGTTGCTTTTTTTGATTTATAGCTGCATTGTTTGTTATAAAGATCACTTCATAATTTTTCTTTCTAAAAATTTTTAAATGTCGATTGATAAATAGTTGGGATTTAATAACTCTGATCCAACACAAACCGTTGTTCCAAGCTTGATGAGTTCTGCTGGCAATGATGCAGCTGGACAATTGGAGCAAGAGGTGCCGATGCCGGCCGTGGAATAGCCTACGGTGTGGGGCCAACTGGCAAAATTGGTGCTCAAATCGGCCTCCACAAATGGCAATTCCAGCACAAAATCATTTGGCTTGTCCCTCCGCAAAAATTCAATGGCTCCATCATCGGCTAGCTCATTTACATACTGTGAATTGAAGGGATCAGACTGATTGATCAGGGTGGCGACTCAGGTTACGGATCCTTGATCTGATGCAAACGAATCAGCTCATCACCACCCATTAGTCATCATCCGATTTTTCTAAGTACAACTTTATGAAGTGCTTTGTAACAAACAAACGATATAGCATTAAAAGAGTTAGATACTATTTGAGTTTATTCAAATTGGCCAATTAGTTACAGATGTATCGTCATACCACTGACAATTGGACAAAAAATGACTAATTTGGACATTACTTTCTAGCCACTTACATCAATCGATTTGAAGAAAGTTGTACTTAAAAAATTTTAGCTCTTTTAAAGCTCTATTGTCTTATATAAAGATCATTTTTAAAATTTGTTTTCTAGAAAAGTAGATGGTGATTAATTAGTTGGTGATAAACTGGGTGAGAACTACCAGCGGGGGTGTGCACGGGCCGGCCCGGAGGCGTGCCGGGCCTAGGTATCTCCGGGTCCGGGCCGGGCCGGCCCGGATAGGCCCGGTAGGGGGAATTTTTCTGACCATAGCCCAAAAATATTGAAATTTTTAATAAAAAATGAAATGAAATTTTAAAAAAAAATTTCAAATTTATTATTATTATTAATAACTTATTTTTAAAATTTAATCAATGAAAAATTTTCCAAATTGTCGGAACTTTTGGAGATGATTTTCCAAACGTTTTAGTGGGAAGTTTTATTGGCAAAAATAGGGGGAGAACATTATCTATCTATATTAGCACATGAAAATTTATAAAATTAAAATTCAGTTAAAAATTTTTGAAAAATTGTTCGGTGATTAAAATTTTTCAATGATGTTAGAATGGACAAAATATATTATTCGAATTTGTAATTCTTGTTATTTTTATGCTTTTTTGATAAAAAAAATATGGTTTTTAAAAATGGTAAAAAATTCTGCCAAAAATTTTTTGGAAAAATTTGGGTAAAAAATTTTTCCGGGCCTATCCGGGCCGGGCTTTTTTTATTGAGGTGCGGGCCGGGCCGGCCTGGAGCAGGTCCGTGCACAGCCCTGACTACCAGCAGGACGTTAAAAAACCGTCATTATTCCGCTTCGGGCATTAAAAATTATCATTCGCCTTATTTTTAGCCAATTTCAGTTTTTTTGCTCATAGTACAGACAATTTTTAGTCAGAGTATATTATACCGTGTTGGTGAGCAGAACAGTGTTGTTGGGTGCAATTTTCAAGTGGATTTCTCGAGCATGGTGCACACTGCGCACAAACTGGTGAACTGTGTAGGCCCAATGGCGGCACACAAATTCCACTTTCTGTCAGGGGAAGAAATACAAAATAAAGCCTTTATTGATGATAAGAACAACAAACACCAACTAGGCCAATTCTAATCAAGCTATTAATTGTTCTTTTAATTAATAATAAAAAAAGTAAAAAATTTTAGTAACCAAGATTCGATAGATTATTTTTTTATCCAGACTAAAAAATTATGACCATAAAATTCAAAATACCCAATAATAACTATACTTTTATAATACAGGGTGCGGCAAAAGTCCTGTCACACAGTAAATTGTTAATAACTTTTTTATTAATTGATCAAATTACAATCAATTACTGTCAAAATATGCCCAACTAAATAAGGTACTTATAAAAAAATTAGATTAAAAAATAGCCACCCTTGGAACAGAAATTGAGACGAAATCGCGCGAGAAAAAATTCGACGCTGGCACGCAGCTCTTGAATCAGAATTTTGCCCCATTCTCTAAGAAAGGTCTGCCTGATCGACTCCAAATTTTTATGAGCAGTAGCACAGGCCCTAGCCTCCAAAATAGCCTAGATGGAAAATCCACCAGGTTCAAATCAGGAGAATAGGAAGGCCATTTCGTCCCAATTTCTGTTCCAAGGGTGGCTATTTTTTAATCTAATTTTTATATAAGTACCCTATTTAGTTATGCATATTTTGACAGTAATAGCTTGTAATTTGATCAATTAATAAAAAAGTTTCTGGGCCATTTGGCCGACTGAATGATTTTTGGATTTAATTATCCTTAATTGTTATTCTGTATCCCTATCATTTATTACCAATATATTTCTCAAAATTATTCCGAAAATTTTTGAAAATTAGCGGGAATTATGCTCGCACCTAGTATAATCAGGATTTAGTAGTGCTACGATCAACAAATCATCAACTCCGCCTAACATAAGTCGAATCAGACTATTGTAGTCCAATACTAAATAGCAATATGAATAATAATAGAGCTCCAGATTAGATCGCTATTTATATTTTAGCAATAAATATTGGTATTTGTGCAGTTTGGAATAGATTTTTGCTCACATTTTTGAGCCCAAAATGATAGTTTCTGGGATTTTGCGAGAGTGCTTTTTAAATCGGAAGTAGAAAAAATTCCAAAAAATGGTGTAAAAAATAGCAAAAAAATTAGATATAAAAATGTCTATGCACATTGATCCATTATTAAAAAAAGTTATGGTCAAATAAAATTTTCATTTCATACTGACTTTAAGAGAGTTTTACTACGTTTTGTAATTATTTTTTGCCTTATTTTTTACATCAAATTGATTTCCTTTTCCGTTTTCAATGACTTCAAACAAAGAAATTAAAGTTTTAGCGTCCCATCTCAAAATCGCCAAAAACTCTTCCAATCAAATGATATAAAATAAAGTTAAGATGCGAAAAATTAAAAATAGTTATAGCAAAAAAAACCTTTAAAATACAATGAAAAGTGTCAAAAACACGAAGAAATCACATTTTAAAAATGGGCGATTTGTGTTAATTTATGTACGGATATTTTAGATTAGGGAATTCGACGGATTTTTTATTATGCTATTTATAAATTAAGTTTGTAATTACCTAATCCTGATGGCTCAAAGGTTTAAACGGTGAGTGCTTTTATAATTGTAAAATTGATTAGGAAAGAGTTTGGACGATTTCAAATTGGGCCGCCTTTAGACTTGAATTTTACCGGCGGGATTAATTTTCTCGCCAGCAATTTGGCACTAACCTGAACACATAATTCCGCCCGCGTAAAAAAGTGGCCGAGTATCAATGCCAAGGTATCCGTGTCGATGAAGACCATATAGATTATATTATGCAGGCAATCTAAATAATATTTTGTAAAATTTATGTGTTCAATACAAAAGCCAGGGTATCGTTATCAATAGCAACAGTCCGGAACATATTTCTTAGGTAACCCTGCAAAAATATGCTTTAAAAGCCTTTATACCAATGAGTCATCGGCCCTAGTAGTCCTTGTGGAGCTAAGTTTCGATTAACAAAAATTAATGGTTTCCCTAAAATTTTTCCATTGATGCCATAAAAAAGAGAAAACTTTGCTTCCAGCCTTTATTCCACATTAGTTTATCAAGAAACAACAGTAATGATTAGGGTTGTACTTTATATGCTCAAAATTTCCCAAATATGCGCATAAAATATGCGCAAAAAAGGGCCAAAATAAGCGCTAATTTTTTGCAAAATATAACCTAAAAATGCAAAAAATTTTGCCTAAAAAGCAATTCTTTACTATTTAAAGTGGTTTTTTGTATATTTAAGGCATTTTTAGGCTCCCTTGATACTTTTTTTGAATTTTTGGCCTTTTTCATGCCTTTTTGAGATTTTTTGAAAAACAATGTGATTTATTAAGAAATTTGGTCATTTTTCTTTAAAAATTATAAAAGTTTAACCATTCTGGAATTTTTCAAAATTGCCAAAAAAAAATTGAAAAATGTCCGAAAAATTTCAAAAATGCATAAATTTTTCCCAAAATATACAAAAATTCTCAAAAAATGCCCAAAATATGCTCAAATATGCGCAAAATATGCGAAAAATGCACAAAAAGTCGAAAATATGCAAAAATATACAGTTAGAAATCCATGCTAGAGCGTTCAAAACATGCTAAAAACATGTTTTACGTGATTTTCAAGCCGTTCTGAGCCCGCAAAAAAATATGCATTTGCATAAAAAAGTACGACCCTAGTAATGATCAATGATGATCCATCGTTCAGCCTCCATCATCAGTACATAACCGTTAAAAATGTTAGTTTCGAAATCATTATTGAATGTAGTGATTAAATTAGGAACAACTCCATTTTTGAGGCCAAGGGCTGGTAAATAATTCCAACTTCAAGACAGGGCATAAAAACATGATAATAGTGTAAGTTAGATTGTGAAGAGCTATTTTTCTTAGTTAATTAAAAATATTTTAAAAAGGAACGATTTAAAATAAAGGTTTAGTTGGTATTTGTATAGTTTAGCATGCTGAAAAAAGCTCCCCCTAATTAAAAATAATTTACCGAATTCTCCCTTCCGTCACGCCATACAATTTCCACTCTACCACCCCCCAAATTTTGATGAAGGTCCCCTATTAAAATTCGATTTTCTTCCGATTTAAAATTCTAATCTAGTATTTTTTGCTTTATTCAACACAGAAAAATTCTGCTCTACCTTTTTTTGCTTTAGAAGATTGTTTTTTGGTATGCGAAACTTTTTTTTTTTTTTAACTACGGATCTAAACTGTACAAACACCGGATAAATTTCATAGGCGTGAACTAGAAAATCCGAAAACTAGCTCTTCACATTAAAAAAACTTTATTTTTGCCCATTTTTTTTGCTCCCCATCTCATCCTCCCCATCGGCTTATTAGTAGTTCGCTTGGCGTTGCGGCGGTTGCTGTCGCGCAAAGGCATTGTTGCCGTTGTTGTTGTTGTATTGTGGTCGTTGTGAATATTGTTGTTGGCCGCCATAGCCCCGGTGGTATCCGCCGCCTCCACCTCTTCCGCCACGCCGAAAATGCATTGAATGGACGGCCTGGAAGAGAAAAAGGGTGCTATGTCATTTTTTAAAAATCGGCCAGTTTATGTATTAAAAGGAGTATATCTAGTATTGAAAATCAATTAAGAAAAATTGAAATTATAATTAGTTAAGTTCTAGTAATTTTATTTAGTCAAACAAAAAATTACATTATTATTTTTATTATTAGGAATAAAAAGTTATATGGATTAAAAATAGTGAAATATGGACAAAAACTTTTGGTCTATTACTTTTTCGAATTTCAGACCAAAGTTTGAAATTTTTGGGAAATCCCTTTTTTATATTTTTTGAAATTTTGAAAAACTAAAAAATAACACGAGAAATCACAACTTTACTTTTTATAATTTTATAATTCATCCTGTAAAAAAAACTTCAAAAAAGTTTTTGGTCAGATTGTCGGTTTTTAATGTCTTTTAGCACCAATATTTTTTATAATTAATTTTTAACTTTTATTATAAAATCCTATTTTTTTGGAAAAATAGTTGAATTTAAGATTTTTTAAAAATATATTAATTAGTTAAAGATTTTGGCCGATTTTTAAGAAACGCCCGTTTTGGCCGATTTTTAAGAAGCGCCCGTCTGTCGGATGGAAAAAATCAATATGGCCGATTTTTAAGAAACGACTCACCAAGTGAAAAAGTTCGATTAAAAAATTCCGGTTATACTTATGGTATGTAGGAACTCACCGTTTGTCCGAAGGTCTCCTGGTTCGTAATTCGCTAAAAATTGTGTCCAATTTGTAAGTGTATGACATTTAAATGATAGCTAAATATTATTTTTAAAGGGCCTCTGGTCTGTTTTTGAAAAATCAAAACCCAGCTCAACAAATCAGGTTTTTTGGGGGTCGGACCGAGAAGCTATCCAAATTTTACTGTAAAAATAACAATAAGTTTCAAAAAAATAACGATAAAATCGGCATACTAAAAGAAAAGCTTACCCAAATACAAATATTTTTGTTATTCTAATCAAATGCATCTAATCTCAGCAAACTATTAGGATTCCATAATAATTGCTAAAAATACCAAAAATATAAGCTTTAAAAATGCCATCTGTTAGTGATCATCATTCTAATCAAATGCATCTAATCTCAGCAAACTATTAGGATTCCATAATAATTGCTAAAAATTCCAAAATATAAGCTTTAAAAAATGCCATCTGTTAGTGATCATCAAGATTTGTTACCTCCTTTTTCCAGTCGATTCGGTTGTCCTTCCTTAAGCATAAAAAGTGATATTATTTGTATTTCCAACTTTTATAAAAGCTCAGACCCTTCCTCCCGTTCCAGGGCGTCACAAGAAATGCTTAAATAAAATTGCAAAAATTTATTTTAAAAAAATCAAAATGCAACGCACTTGTCGAAGAAGGATTTGGTTTTGTCGTAAAAGTTTTCGGCGCCCTTTTTGTTCGGCGCATTGGCGCTCAACTTGTTGTTGCCGGCGGCGACCACTTTGTCGCTCGACACACTGCGCTCTTCCGACTCCCGGGCACTGGCACTATTGCTGCCTTGCACAGAGGACGATTTACGCTCTTCTAAAGGTGTCGGAACTTTCTATTAAAACACCAAAAATCGAATTTTCACCATTTAGGACTTTAGAAAAATCTTTTATTAAGCCTAGCATAGAGTCGAGTTCGATCTCATAAATAGAATAATTCTTGATTAATGAAATTAATAAGCTCAAAGTTCCAAAAGAGATTAATTTCCGAATGATTCAATTTATTGGCATCTCGAATCCCGACAACTTGTTCTTGACACCAAATTTATTTATTTTATTCTAATCCAATTTCGTTATCATGAATGTTCCCAAGCATAATAATTAATAATTCGGCATTAGTTCAATTTAGGAAAAAAATTATCTACACTAAATGAGTATTAGCTTGGCCCATTCAAAAAATTTTGGCCTGATTAATCTTATATGCAGGAAATGGCTCTATACATGTGATTATACTGCTTATTTATTGAAAGAGTCGAATCGCATGGGTTTATATTTATAGTATAGATAATTTTACAAAAGCTCTCTATCTATCTCTTCAGACTAATAAAACCATTTATTTCATAACTTGATATAATCTAAACGGATTTACTATGCTTGTGAAAATTCATGGAGTGATGAGTTGCCAGGGTGCGACTCATCTGAATCTCGATAATAGCAATTTTCTGGGAATTTTTGTTTGTATTTTATTTGGAAAATAATTACTCATCAGCAGATTTTTGAAAA
>LDKF01001008.1:0-40618 GCA_001026735.1 Rotylenchulus reniformis
ATGAAGTCCATCCCGTCTATGTACATATTCGTTGCGGGTTCTACACGCGGCATCCCGGCGTCAGATGACACATTACGTCAAAATGGACGTCAGAATCGGATTCAGCGTCAAAAGTTATTACAGGGAAGTCATTTTTGCAATAAAAAATGGAAAAAATATTTTCGAAAATTTTTGTCGTCAGCATCAAAAAGTGACATCAGATGACGCATTACGTCAAAATGGACTTCAGATTCGAATTCAGCGTCGAAAATAAGCCATTTTTAGATGAATTTACGAGGAAAAATTTTTTTGAAATTTTTTAAGGAAAAAATGGGGACGTAAACCAAATAAGTACCGAAATTTTTTGAATAATAAATTAAAAAATAAATCAATAAAAAAAATTAATAATAAACATTGGCGGTTTTTTTACAAACGCGCACATTGGCGGTTTTTTACAAACGCGACAGCACCTCTTATATTAGAGAGAATACGGTATTTTATTTTTCAGCAAAGCCCCCTCGGCGACAATGATTTTTCATAAAAAACTGCCAACATTCAACAAAATTTTTAAACGACGATGATATTTTGATGTTCAACACCATAGATTAAAATTTTTTTCACAAATCTTACAGGATAAATTGGCGCATAATTTTGTGTTTATTTATTTATTTATTTTTAATTTCTTAAATAAAAGTTTTCATATGTATGACCTGTGGTGATATGGATTTTTAAGATTATTTCCAAAAAAATCAGCTAAACGAAAACCGGTATTTCCTTTAAAATAAGAAGCCCCTTTAATATAATGGCTAATATTTATACTCTCTTTATCAGAGAGTATAATTTTCTTTATTTTTCCTCCTAAAATTGGGTTTTTCTTTCAAATAATCTAATTTTATATTAATTTTCCCTTACATAATGACTAAATTCACGCTATTTTCATCAAGAATGTATGAAAAATATAAGCCCCTCCCCTTTATATGAGGGGTCCTAGTGGGTGATTGACTTGTCGCTGAATCCTTATAAAAAAGTGCCAAAACTCAAAACGTTCTCCAAAAACTTTTTGTTAAGACTCATTAGACCAAAAGTATAAAAGGCAAAGTTATATAGATTTTATGCTATTTCTATATTTTTAATTTTTCGAAATTCGGACAAAAATTTCGAAATTTTTCAAAAATATCGAAAAATTGTGTATTTCATGAAATTTTGAACTTTTTTTTTGGAATTTCGAAAAATTAAAAAAACTAGAAGAAATTCTACACAACTTTGTCGCTGAAAGTTTTAGCCTAACAAGCCTCACAAAAAAGTTTTTGTAGAATCTTTTAGGTTTTGTCATTTATTTTGTAACGCCCATTATGGCACTTTTTTGTAACCACATAGCACCGTTGAAATAATAAAAGAGGCCCCCTATATAAGAGGAAATATTATGTTAGGTATAACCGTTTTTTCGCCATCTCTATGACCAGGGATCCATTTCGGATGACAAAAAATCTGCTTGGGTCTAGGCTTTTAAAAAATAACTCTTTTATTTGTACATTTTTCAATTCACCTATATAATATTAATTTTTTAATGATAATAAACCACTTTTTAAAAAATCCAAGATCTCCATGTTCAAAAAATGAATTTATCGCCATGAATTGAACAAACATATATAGATAAAGATAATATCAAGGAAAAAGAAGATGTGATTGCATGGTAGTGCGTGGTACGGTAGTGTTTGTACGTACTATTGTAAACGTCTACTGGGTTTTTTTGAATGTTAAAAAGGTGTACTGGTACGTGCTCATCTACCTTTGTACTGATACTGGTTTTCTCGATATTTGGAACAACTCTAAAAGGGTGGCCTTTTAAACTACATAGACATATGCTATAAGTACAAATGACCTACAATTTTCGGTTTTTAATTTTTCAAATCTAATTAAAATATTGTTATAATTGCAAACTTAAGCAAAATATCATTTTTGCAACTGAAAACTTATTTCAGAAATGATTTACCAAAACAGATAACTTGCTTGCGAAAACAGCTCATGTCAAAAAAATTTTCACAACAATTTATTGAGATATATCCCTGTGAGTGGATTTAATTGCTTTTTATTATATTTTTTTTCGATTTTGACGTGACTTAATCTCGCATTAAAAAACTCATTTTAGATGATGTGAAAGTCAATTCTGATGTCATATATATGCCTAAAGNAAGACGAACTTTCTGAGCTGAAGCATAAAATATTTGTTACTAGAAAAATTAGAATTTTGAAAAGTAAAGATTAGGGAAAAGAATTTTTTATGATTTTTCTCTCTCTCATTGGTTGCTCGGTTTGGCATCTGCTTCTTCAATTTCGGAAGCATCAAAAATGGTCTCCAAAGGCTTCGGACCATCCGATTCGCTTTTGTCATCCGATTTTGGCTGAAATATTAAATTTTCGTTTAATTAAATTGTCATCCATCATTAAAACAACCCAAAAATTCATAATTTCCCTAAAAATAATTAGGTAAAAATTTTTTTTGATTTTCACAATTTTTTAGAAAGGTGTTGACTGTTGATTTTCGAAAAAGTTAATCTCGTTATATTAAAAATGTTTGTTTTTTTGCATCTATTTCCCTTTGATTCCACACCATTTTCTTATTCATATAAATTCAATTTTATTAAAAACATAATTTTATTTATTATTTTTGGCATTTTTTGCCATTTTTACCGGTTCCTGCTTGGTCGTCTTGGCCTGCAAAATTATTTTCCCCACATCCTCGGCCATGTCCTCCATGGTTGTGTTCCAGTCTGTTTCGAAATCCACCCTCAATTTGTCCTTGGTGTCCGTCCATTTTTGTGTGTCCGGTTTTTTCTTGGGGTTTTCGTATCCGGGTTTTACCAGGTGTTCCTTGCGCAATTCGTACAGCTTGGCCAATTGTCCAATGCGCCAAGCCAATATTTTGACGAAATTCTTCTCCTTTTTCACCTAAAAATAGAAAAAAAATTACTGCTTTTTACACCATATAAAAACGCTTTAAAATCTAAAAATTTGAATTTTTTTTTGTTGATTATATTGGAATTTAGAGACCACAAATTAAAAAAATTTTTCATTTATTGTACTTATTATTTTCAAGAGATTCATAGAAAAAAAGATCCAAAAAATCTTTGAAAAAAATACAAAAGAATGTTTTTAATCATTATGCGATTCAAATATTTTAATTCGATATTTTTTAAAAAAAATTTATTCCTTTAATTATTTTAGAAATTTTCAAATTTTTATTACTTCTTTAGCGCGGTCGAACATCCAGGCACGCACGCGATGAATCCGGTGCATGGATTTGTGGTTCTTGAAAAAATAATTATAATATAATTATACAAAGAATTTTTGCAAAATATACTTTTTAAGTTTCATTATCATTTTGAATTCCAACACTATGTTTTTGGTATGTAGATATAAAAAAATAAAATATCTTGAACCCTACCTACCTATTAGTATTTTTTTTGGGAATTATTTATTTATATTAAATAAACCAAATAAAATTTCGCTTTTGGACCACCTTGATGTATCTGAAGCCCTTCTTGATGTCATCCTCGTCAAACTCTGTCCCATCCTGTTCCACCAGCTTCAGCAACAATTTGAAGCGTTCCCCGCTGAGATATGCGTCACGGAACGTCGGGAATTCAAATTTGAGCGCGTTGAATTTTTTGTCCTCCAGAATCTGGACCAGACGCCTCATCTCATCAAGCAGATACAGGCGATGCACCACCGAGTTCACCTCGTCCATCTTCTCCTATGGAAAAAATAATAATCATTTTCAGCATGCATTTTGCATTATTTTTATACTATTTAACCAAGAGCCATTAAGGGCTTTAAAAGTGTCATTCCTGTAACAGAGTCATATGGAATTTATGCTTTATTTTGGTGTTTTCAATTTTTTAATTTCCCTTGACAAGATTCAAATTTTTTGAAAGCATCGAATAATAAGGGTTGTTGCTTCGAAAAATTTCCTAAGATTTTTGGGCGTTTTTTCGAACCATTTTTCGCATTAATGGCTTACTTCAAGTTCCTGCTTGGACAATTCCACCAACTCATTTTTGGTGTTTTTGACAAAGTTCTCCATCTTGTCTATGGACTTCTTGAGCCGGTTTGCATCCTCCTTGATGATTTGCTTTTCTAAACAAAAAGATATTGTCGGTGCTAAGAATGCAAAAAAAAACAGCAAAAAAATTCTTGCTCTCTAAATTTCCTGAAATTTTTTAACCCAAACAATAAATGGGAGGGTTCTCCTTAGCCACCTTATTAACGAATTTTTTAAAGGCAAATTTTAAAAATTTTTAAACTAAATTCCACCGATTAGGTTTAAATCGGAAATAGTAATTTTTTGTAAATATTTTGTTTAGTTTTAGACAATCAATGATTAAATTGTAGATTTATTCAAATCGGTGCTGGGACGTTAAAAAAACCGCCACATGCTGTAGTCTGGCCGAAAAATTTTTTTGTTAGACTTGTTAGACCAAAAATATAAAAGGCAAAATTGTTCAAAATTTTATGCTGATTCGAATGGTATAAAAAATTTTCCGAAATTCTAACAAAAAGTTCGGAATTTTCCCGAAATAGTGGAAAATACGGTTTTTAGGGGCTATTTCGAACTTTTTGTTAGAATTTCGGAAAATTTTTTATACCATTCGAATCAGCAAAAATTTTGAACAATTTTGCCGTTTTTTATATTTTTGGTCTAACAAGTCTAACAAAAAAGTTTTCGGCCAGACTACAGCATGTGGCGATTTTTTTAACCTCCCAGCACCGATTTATTCGCCATCTAACTACTGATTTTGTTCTATATTTTCAAGTGATTTTTAAAATTTGATTTTTACAAAATGCCCACTTGTTGTGATCGCGATTTGGTCCAGCACATTCTGCTCCTTTTGTTTCGGATCCGCGTTGTTGTTGTTGTTGTTGCGGTACTGGTCTTCCGCCTCCTGCTGCTGTTCCTCCTCCTCCTCCTCCCCGTCCACAAAGATGTCCAGCTTGGACTGCTCCAGCGTGACGACAAACTCGTCGAACATGTCCTGCAGGGAGTTCCTGGACTGCGCGCGGAACGCACGCGACTCGGCGTCCAACTTGCGCTTGTTCAGCACCTTAAAAGCGCCGAAATTAAGGATTTTCTGGGAAAAACTCTTCAAAAAATTGTATTTTTAAATGCTGATTTAGCTTATAGAATTCTAATAGACAAGATATCGTTATTTTTGCATCGAAACTTGAGAAAAAAAAATTCAGTACACCAAAATTTCCGTTCGAATGATTTTTGTGAATAAATAGATTGCTATATTCCATAAAATCAAAAATCTATAAAAAATTGGAGAGTTCTTCAACATTGAAAATTTTACAGTAACCGGAATTTCCGAGAATGCCCGGAAAATTCGACAACAAAATGTACAAATTCTTTTCACTTGTCTATAATAATTTTTGTTTATGATTATCAAAATTCCATGTTCGGATTTTCGAGCCCAATTTGAATAATTTCCACCTTTAATTTTCAAAATTATAAATGAGGGATTTACACAGAACCAGATAAGGAATAAATTCTACCTCGTCCTTGACCAGTTGTGCCTCACGACACTCATACAACTTGCGCAATTGGCCCAGGCGATAGGAGAGTATGCGGTCAAAGTCGCCTTCGTTGTACACGCCCTCCCATTGGTCCACAAGCTTGGCCCAAAGTTCCTATAAGGAATCAAGGTTGCATCATAATGCACCCTAACTTGCTTTCACCATGTCCGTTACTTCTACCATACTATTACCGTACCCGCATCTATCCCATATGTACCGTACTACCTTGAACAGGTGCTTCTTCTTTCGCCTCACTGTAGAACTTCCACCCATCCACCGTGCCTTATTTCTTACAACCTTACCCTCACCATATGCACTATTTCTACCATAGTTTTACAGTACACTTGTCTGCAGCATAATTCTCATTACCTTGCCTATCCCTAGCATACTATTATCGTACCCATATTCCATATGTACCGGACCTTGAATAAATGTTTTTCTTTCGCCTCACTGTAGAACTTCCACCCATCCAGCGTGCCTTATTTCTTACTATGTTACCCTTACATACAGTATCCTCTCATTACCTTGTCTATCCTTAGCATACCATTACCGTACCCTCCTCATCCATCCCATCTCTCTACCGTACTACCTTGAACAGGTGCTTCTTCTTGCGCTCGCTGATGAACTTCCATCCGTCTTGCATCGGTTTCACCTGCGGTGCCCATGTGTAATCCTTCTTCAGCAATGCAACCAGCTCGTTCAGGTTGCGCCACCGGTCCTTGGCCGCCCGGAACTTGTCGTTGGCGATTTGCTGGCGGTTGAACTTGGGTTGGTCCAGCTCGTCCACCAGGGCGCGCATCTCGCGCAGCGCGAACATGAGCAGCAGCCATCGGCGCAGTTGGCCCTCAGATTTCTGCGAGAAATTAAGATTATTTATTGCTCGATGGTATTTTCCTTCAAAAAAATACGTTTTCCGGTACTAGGTCGTTAAAACATGGCAAAATATGACGTTAAAAACAGCAAATTGGCCCAATCAAGTTTTAAAACTTTTTTTTTTTTGAAAACTTGTTTTGTATGCTATAACTAATAAAGAAAAAAACAACATTTTCTTTTAGAAGACGAATTTGACTTTTTCGGCGGACAACAAAACATTGCGCCACCAATGCCCGGAGAAATAATATGCAAAAGTGAGAGGCACAGCGAAAGTTCCTTGTAACACATCTAACATTCGTGGCGAGAATTAATTTTTGAAAATTTTTCACGGCGAAAGCTCTTTATCTCTCTCCGTGTCTTGCTTTCAAATATTATTTCAGCAAGCAACTGTCGGAGTAACATTTTGTGTTGGCAGAAAAAGCAATTTTTTCTAAAAGAAAATACAACTTTTTCCTTCTCTATTTTTCTTCGGACTCCTTTATTGAAATTTTATAAATCTTGTCTTTTGGATAATTTCAAAAAAAAATTACGGTATTCGAAGAACTAAAAAGCAATGTATAGAATTTTTTGTGTTATAATTGGGTGATAGCAGATTTTCTATCCTCCTCTGGCACCATAAATGATTAGATCAGTTTGCTTGGTTGCTATAATTTTGCTGAATTTTATAAATTTTTGCTTTATTTTCTAGCTTTATTTTTTATATAAGATGACAAATTTTCACCCTTATTTGCTCCTCCGTTGTTTCTTGGAGTGCCGGAATAAACTCGGCCGGGTCATACATCTCTCTCTGGGCGTGCGTTTTGCCTCCGTCAATTTTGGCCTGCAGCCGCTTTGCGTCCCGGATCTTCCGGATGCGTTCGTTGATGTCCCGATCCTCCGACTCGTAGGGCTCCGATGCCAAGTCCCCGTGGTCAATCTCGTCCAGCACCATCGCATTTTCCTGTTGATTTTAAGCATTTTTTAAATCAAAAAAGTTTATGCCAATTTAGCACATATTTAAGCCAATTTTTGGCGTTTTTCAGCCAATTTTGACAGTAATTAAAATATATATATTCTATCCATAAAACTGGTCAGTTTTTTTTTAAATTTTCTCCAGAACATTCCATAATAATACAATTTACAAAATCAGTTACAAGATGAACTAGGTAATACCTTCAGCCGAATTGGAGCATTGATTGAGAAAAAATGTTATTGACAAAATAGTGGTTTTGGCTATATGCACTTTGGCCAACGTGCATTTATTAGTTGAATTTTTCGAACAATCTCATTGTTCCCCGAAATGGTAACAAAAAAGTTGCCAAAATGGTTGCTGAAATCCCAAATAATTGCTAAATTTGATTTTTGCTATTTACTCAAAGACGTTTATAGCATTTTGGCTTGGGGATAACGGATAACCATGTCCAATGGTCGAACCAATAAGTATTTAGAGTTGTTTGCGGCTCCGATGGGGTCATCGGAGAAAATTTTGAAGTTTAGCCCATTCTTCTTTAAAAATGTTCATTGTTGCGCTTTATAGAGTAATTCTATTGTATTATGGTGTGTAGATGGCCACGACAGGGGCCGAAGGAGAAATTTAGGAGATTTTAACTCATTTTCTTTTAAAAACAGTCAATTTTTTTCATTTTTGACCTTACTCCCATTCTTTTCTGACCCTCCGAAATTTCTATTTTTCGGGTATGGGAGATGGGTAAGTACCCTCTCGTCCCCCTCTCCCNCCCCCCCCCCCCCAAAAAAAAATCGCCACTGTTCTTCTTACCCTGATCTTCTCCTTGTAGCTGTTGATCTTGGCCTCGTTGTACTGCTCCAACTCGTAAAGTGCGTCCCGCATTCGTCTGGCTTCCGGCGTGATACGGTGCTCAACTAAAAAATAAAAATAAATAAAAAAAATATAAAAATAAATTTAAAGGACATACCATCATCAATGACCAGTTCGTTGCCGAAGAATTTGACCTTAATAGGGTGAATAATAATTATGAGAAATAAAATTAGGCATTAAAAAATTATTTTATCATTTATTTTCGTCTTTGTAGTTTTGATGCAGAACTCAGAAAAATCTATTAAAAACCAGAGAAAGTTGGAATTTGCCGAGGGAACGGTCTTTAAAAAAGGCCCAATGTGGTAAATTTGGCCGAAAACTTTTTTGTTAGACCTGTTGTCGAAAATAAAAAATCTATAGTGCAGAATTTTATTCGCCTTCTGCTGGTATTTTTATTTTTTCGAAATTCGGCCAAAAAGTAAATTCGAAATAATACAAAAAAAATAGAAACTTTATTTTTCGGTATTTCGGAAAATTTCCAACTTTTTGTTTGAAAAATCTTGATAAAATAAAAATATCGAGAGATAGAGAATAAAATTCTACACATTTGTTTTCGACTTAGCAGGTTTAACAAAAAAAATCGTTCAAAATGTCCACATTGGGCATCTTTATTAACGCCCATATTGGGCCTTTTTAAAAAAAACTACTGTAATGGTTTGAAGCCTCTTTGAACAAGAAATTATTTTTACAGTTTAAAAAAAATTTTTTAGTTGATTTTTCCAGCAGATTTTCTGAACTATTTTTTTTATAGATTTTGAGTAGAAATAGGTAGGTCTACCGCTTCTGTTATCTGGTAGTTGGCGTTAATGTTGTAGAACATGTAGTACAGTTGCTCTTTGATGCGCTTACACAATTCATCAAAGTTGCTGAATATGCAAATCATTTAAAAAACATATTTTCCTAACAAAAACCCTATAAGAAAATCAAATTTTTAATAATATTTTAAAAATATTAATGAAACTTTTAGACGAATAATATTAAGTACTAATAAAATTGGTCGGTTTATGATTTAACATTTTCGAATTTCGAAAAGTAGATATGCCATCTCGTTGGCACCCTAGAAGACCTAGGAAATTCAATTTGAGTTGAAAAA
This sequence comes from Rotylenchulus reniformis, assembly GCA_001026735.1. Classification (NCBI taxonomy): domain Eukaryota; kingdom Metazoa; phylum Nematoda; class Chromadorea; order Rhabditida; family Hoplolaimidae; genus Rotylenchulus; species Rotylenchulus reniformis. Next base: position 9,336 of record LDKF01001008.1, read on the forward strand.
TTTTAAAAAATCATAAGTGATTTTTTAGGGTAAAAAACGCTTTAAGGGGTAAAAAGAATGCCTTAAGTAAAATTTTAAACTATTAAAAAAAATTAATAAATAATTTCTCACCCTTCTTGGCGCAACTCTCTAAGCTCAACTTGAGCCCTGTCCAAGTGCACTCTACCGCATTCCTTTTTGTTAATACTGCCCTTACAGAAATAGGCGGCCATCATGTGAAGCAATGCATGGGATAACATGGCCATTCCCTGACCAATTAAAGGGGGGGTTAATTAATATAAAATGGGCGGAGCTTAGGATTAATGGAGCGTTGCTTAATTTATGGGGGGGGCGGAGCCTAAGGATAATGGAGCGGAGCTTAGGATTGCTCTGGACTGTTGTTAATTAAGGCATTGGATGGAGCATAAATTAAAAAAGGAGTGCCCTATCAAGATTAGAACGGTGCATAAAATGGGTGGAGCTTGAGTTATGGCTTATGGATTGTAATTTGATTCTTTCAGTGGGCGGAGCCTAAGGATAATGGAGCGTGGTTTGATTAACAAATGGGCGGAACTTAGGGTTAATGGGCCATGTTGTAATTAAGGTAATGGACGGAGAAAAGGATAGACAGACCTGTCAAGATCAGAAAGGATCATAATCAAAACCCACTAATAAAATGGGCGGAGCTTAAGTTATGGACTGTAATTTGATTAGTTCAGTGGGCGGGGCCTATAAATTTAAGAGGCCTATATTATTGCATTAGTCCATATCCATATGATAGGTTATCCACATTCGGTGTCAAATTTTTCTGCTACCTCCTAAAAAATTTATTCTTTATCAATCGATGGGATTTTAATTTAAGCCTTATAAACAAGTTTATTCCTAATGAATTTGCAAAATTCCAACCTTCGGATTTTGCTTTTGGTCAATGGAGTTCACCACATCGGTCATGACCTGTTGTAGTGCAGTTTCGACTCGCACGGGGGCGAATTCGAACCCGAGCAGTCGCAGGCTTTCGACCTCGACCACAGTGTGCAGAGGAGCCATGTCTACGGCCCATCGATCGGTGCCGATCATGTGCAGCAGTTTGTACATGATGAAGGTGATCGACTGGTAATCAAGTTAAATTTGCTATAATATAATGTTCATCGGTAGATGGGTAGTGAAAAAATAAAGTACCTCTCCAAAAACTAAAAAAAACTCTCCAAAAAAGCCCACTAACTAAAGCACCCTTCCAGAAGGTAATGCAAAAAGAAAGTACTCCTCCAAAACACTAAAAAAACTCTCCAAAAAATCCCTCTAATTTAAGTACCCCTCCAGAAGGTAGTGGTAAAATAAAGTACCCCTCCAAAACACTAAAAAAACTCTCCAAAAAATCCCTCTAATTTAAGTACCCCCCCAGAAGGTAGTGGTAAAATAAAGTACCCCTCTAAAACACTAAAAAAACTCTCCAAAAAATCCCTCTAACTTAAGTGCCCCTCCAGAAGGTAATGATAAAATAAAGTACCCCTCTAAAACACTAAAAAAACTCTCCAAAAAATCCCTCTAACTTAAGTGCCCCTCCAGAAGGTAATGATAAAATAAAGTACCCCTCCAAAACACTCAGATTAATCCTCTACATAAAATAATTTACACAATAGATAAAAAAAATTGTAAAAAGGATTTCGCTAAACTAAGGCATACAAAAGGAAGAATTGAAAAAAATGATCCCTCTAAAATATGGTGTAGGAAGTGGAAAAATTGGTACTCCCCTGCAATAAAAGAAAATTATGACGATTTTTAACGTACCATTGCAGTTTAAAATCGAATAGAACCTTTCAAGATATATACCATGGTAGGATTAAAAATTGTTTTTATTTTCAAATTTTTTTGCGATAATTCGAAAAAAATTTATATCAAAATAGAGTTAATGAAGAGTAAAAAAAAATTTGGAATGGATTACAGTAGGATGAATTTTTTACTGTCCAAAATGTCATTTTTAAACTACTCACCTTCGGGTACAATGCCAAAAAGTCGCGTTCGAAGAAAATGTTGCCGCCCACTTCATTGTTGTTCTCCGGTTCCGACATTAGCATGGGTGCAAACTTTTCGCGATCCTCCTGAGAGTAGCGCTGAAGCGCGTTATAGCTCAGGTTCAATCCATCGAATCGAAGCAGGAAGGGGCCTAAAATTTTTTTTTTTCATAATTTTTGATGCAAGTTTTCAAAAATGGAATTGTAAAATTGCATATACACAAATTAAAAAATTTAATTTAGAGGTTTTTTGTTTGCATTTTTATTTACATCTTAAAGTCCATGAAAATTTTGAAAATTATTTTAAGCAAATTTTCATATTTTTTCGAAGCGAAAATAGAGTTTTTTCAAAATTTTGGATTTCTTGACAAATTTGAAAAATTCGTACCAAAATATTTATAAGTAATTATCTGATTAATTTTATCTTTTGGATTTTTTGACCTATGATAGGGTTAAACAATTTGTTGAGTTATTGACCAATATGGTATTTATTGGTGATATTTTAGGATACGTATTTTTAAACAAATTTTACTCTCAATTTTTTAAATTTTAATCCCCAACAAATTCTATTTTATCCCACAAATAAATAAATTTATAAATTTACCCTTGAATTTGGCCTCCTCCGGCTCAAATTTCCACTCCCAATTCTGTGGCCAAGGCCTCTGCATGAGGTTCACCCCACGGTCCATGTCCCAGTCGGCCCAAATTTGGCCATAGTACAGCCACAGAATGTGCTCCCTGTTGCCCTTGATCTGCTTGAAATAGTCGCCAAGTTGCCGATTTTGTATGTGTTCATAGTCGAGGAATTGGACGAGCAGGCCGAACAGCGAGGCATCCAGCTGAAAAAATAATTTTGTATTGCTTCAATCGAAATATGAAATTCCAACCGAATTGCAATTTTTTTTTTACAAAATGAAAATACTAAAAATGAAAAAAAATGCACCAGTCTTAATCTTATCTTATACCAATTTAATACCAAATCTGGCAATAATTTTCGTTACCTATAATAACTTAGTGTATTAGGGCCGGAGCTGTTTGAATAATTTTTGATTACAGAATCTGTAATCGTAATAAATGTACCGTTTTTACAGGTTTAATAAAATGATAAAAAATTATAATTATTTTTGAAATACCGTTGATGGTTTTTCGCCAAACAAATAGAACTTGGGGAAGTTTTGTTTTCTAACAAATTGAATGTAGTTTTGCGTCAATTGCTCTTCGATGATTCCCAGTGCCTCCAATGCCTTGTGCACCGATTGGTCCATTTCCGCCTTGGACATTGTCTGAAAAATATTTAATTTTTATTATTTTTTAAAATAAAAAGACAAAAAAAAATTTCCTTCTAAAGAGTGCTTTTATTATTTTAAAATTAAAAATATTAAAATAAATATTGTTAATCACAAATATAAAATCTATTCCTCATATTAATTAAATAAATTATAATAATAAAATATAATATTATTTCATACCTTTGGTACAAGGTTGTTCAGCTGAAAAGGAACAAAATAAATCATTATTCCAAACATCAATCTTAAATTTTATACTAGTAACTAATAATTTAATATTAAATTTCAATTATTTTTTATAGAGCCTAAATCCTTTTTTTGGTATTATTTAAAAAAGGAACTTTATCGCAAAGAAAAATGTTTAAAATTTCAAAATTTAATTTATTGGCAAATTTTTGTTTTTAAGTAAAAATGCAAAAAAGGCACACCTGTCTAAGCAGATTTTTGGCCAATTTGCCCAGTGTTTTCGGGATTTTTTCGGTCTGAACTTTTCTTACGAAGGCCTTCCATTGTTCGGGCTTCAGATCTCGGCCATTCCAATATTTGTCGCCTTGTTGTACGTTATCTTAAAAAATCAGATTAAACAGATCTTATAAGGCCAAAAATCCAAAAGGCAACTCTGTATTTTTGGTCTTTTTATTTTTTTTTAGAATTTCCTTCAATTTTTCGAAATGATTGAAAAAAATTGCAAAATTTTGAACTTTTTCAGAGAAATTTGAAAAAATTAAGAAAGGCAAAAAAAAGAGCATAAATTTCTGTACAAAATTCTTTTTTAATTTTTTGGTTTAATGATGTTTAAAAAAAAAGCTTGTTCTAGATGACCATTTTTTATGTCCTGGGACCGGGAAAATAGTGCTAAATATATATACTATATGTACAATGAAATAAAAAAGGGAATTAAAAAATAGAAAAAATTACGCAATTCTTTTTCTTTATATAAAATTTCCATTTTTTCAATTTGCTTCAAAAAATATCGAAAAATCCACTCCATTTCTGGTAAGGGATTTGAATCCACAAAATACTGTTTTGTTGGAAGAATTCGTCCCAGAAGCTCTTCGGCAACGGCAACATTTTGTAGAAGTTGCGTTTGGCCTCCTTGCGCATGCTGGGCACCACCTGTTCCACAAGGCCCGGATCGTTGCGCAATGACGCATCGCCCTTGGCAAACTCCCAATGCGCTTTCCGATCCATCAGATGGACCCTAAACAATGTTGGCCTTTGTTTAAAAATTTTCGGTTTTCCGACACGAAAATTTGCAAATCAAGAGGAACAAATAAGTGACAGCAAGCAATCGCGAAAAAACTTGTAAGAAAATTTCTTTCAAATGTGGGAATTTATACCAAGAAAATTTTCGGGTTAAATTTATGGACCAAAAAATGCCTTAAGCGTTGGATAATTGTGTAATTTCTGTATTTCTGGAAAAATGTGTGATTTTCGAAATTATAAATGTCCCTCAAAAAGTCGAAAACCCGAAATGGGCATAGTTTTGCATATATGTTTTAAGGGAACCGGAATCGGTCTGAAGCTTTGGGTCACATGGAATTTTCATATCCAATGTCACACGGAATTCCATATCCGATCGTAAAATACACTTTGGAACATGGAAATCTTTATCCGAACGAAAAACTGGTTCCAATCAGTACTAGGTTCCGGATTTGATCAAAATTCCGGTTCACTAATTTTGACTCAGCGATTATTTTAAAAAGCCCCTTTTTCTGGATTGGATGATTGTATTTATTTGGGATTTATTAATATTTTAATGCATTTATTTTTTTATTTAAAACCCATAAAACATTCCCGGACCTGTCCAAGTTGCCGATCAGCTCTCTCATGGAATCAGCCTCCCGGATGGTCTTCAGGTTGACCATCAGTTCTCGACTCCTCTTCGAGCCCACCCCCAATTGTTCCATTTTGTCGATGATTTCGTCGGAAGAGCCGAAAATCTTCTCCCCATTGTATTCAATGAACGGCATGGATTGGTCATCGTAAAGACCATTCATCAACAGTCCGTCCGTGATTCGCTGTGAAAAAATTTTTATGAAAATTTTTATCGAATTTTCTATAGAAAATTGCAAAAAAAATTTCCTTGGCTATAAAAGCGATTTATGGAAGGGAATTTTTTAAAATTCATTTTAATATTGTAAATAAGGGTTTTTAATCATAGTTAAGTCTTTTAGTCAAAAAAATTTCCTAAAACTCTTCTTAAGGAGAGTTTTGGTAGACAAAAAATAAAATTTCAAAATGCCAGAATGAGTCTTAGAGGGATAAAAATAATAATTTCGGACAAGAAGAGTCGAATATACCAGGCACTCCTATGAAAGTTTGTGTATAATAAGTTGAGAAAACTTATTATTGGATTTTAAATAATGGAAAATGTATTATTTGCGATAAAAATTGATGGGTTAATAAATTATTTAATATAATTATTCTTTAAAAAAAAATTATTACGAAGAATGGAATTTTGCGCCATTTCAGCCATGTCTCCAATTTGAGGGCCTTCGGCGAAAGACTTGCCGCGGCACTGGTCCGTGGGAATTGGACCAAGTAAACAGTATCCTGACGCCAATTCTGGACGATTCGTCCTGCAAAAAAAATAATAATAAATTTTATTCTAATTTTTTTTCAATTTATACAAATACAATGAACATTACATTATAAATGTGGATAAAAAAATAAATAATCGAATAAATTTTTACTGATTCTATTATTTTAAGTACTTAGGCATCAGCGGATTTGTATGCAATATTTATCCATTTTTTGAATTGATATTTCCACCAATAAAAGTTTTAGTCAGAATTTTTTGAGAATCCTTGTAAAAAATGGATTTTTCTCGAAAATTTCATGAATTTTCCAAGAAAATTGAAAAAAAAATTAAAACGAAAAAAGGCAAATCATAGGATTCTTCATATATAATTAGTCTTTTATAGTTTTGTCTAGCAAGCTCTTTTTCAACAACAAACAAAAAATAATCGGAATTATTTTTAATTTTTTTTGCCCACGGTTTCCGAGGATGATGAATAGGATGGTTTACATCCATCATCGTTTTTTTTTTAATTTGGAATCTTTTTTCCGTTCTCGGGAAAAACATGTTTCGCATTCAAAATCTCCAAATTCGATTTGGGAATTTTGGAAGCTCAGGAAGTGCAAAAATTGCATAAAAAAAGCTTTAAAAAAGTGCTCAAATTGTTACCCACCCTTGTCAATGAACTGCTCGTCCAGCTGGTCAATGTCCAGCGGGCGTCGTGCGCACAACTTCTGCACGCCGTGGATGACGCCGTTCATCAGGTTGACGATGAACTTGCCCATGGTGTAGGTCCACTGCAGTCGGGTGTGGTAGATCTTGTAGATCTCCTCAAACTCGATGTCCACAAACTTCTTCTGCGGGTCTTTGAGCTGCAAAAAATGAGGGATAATTAGCTAAAAAAAATCTAAATTACTGTACTCTTAGTTGTTTGTATGGTAAGAATTTTTTTGGAAAATTTTGAAAAATTTTCAAAATATATTAAACGTTTGATACTTTAGTAAAAAATGCCATTTAGGCCAATCTAACCAGAAACATTCAATGAACTAAAACTATAATAATTATTAAGTTTTGCAAAAATATGTATATTTTTTTGGCGTTCCCCTGAAAAGGGTTGAAATTTTCTCTTAACCTTATGATTGTAAAAAAAATCTTTAAAAAATAACGTACTTATTGCTTTGGATTTGGACTAAATTATAGTAAAAAATTCGAAGTTATTGACCCAGAGGAGGCTTCATAAAATCCTTGCATCAGTTTACTCAATAAAGTTTATCAGAGGATTAAAAAAAAGTTTATTTTGTAAAAAAAAGAAAAAAAGTTTAAAAAAAGGATCCAAATAATTATAAAAATAAAGAAAATAAATTTTTCTCTATGATAGTTTGCAAATATTTTGAGGCATTTTATAAAAATTTTGAAATATTTTGAAAATTTGAAAAATTATATTTAAAAACGAACCTGTTGAATGCTCCTCTCGAATATCAATTGAACCATCTAAAAAATATATTGTTTGATTTAAATTTCGCTATCTACTATCATACAGCATTATATTTTTCAGAAGTATTATAGACAATTTATTCGCTATAAATACATAGGTAGGAATTATCTATAGAAGGGACATATGATATAGAATAGAAGTATCGATATATTTATTAGATAGCATAATCGCTATAGAATATAGAGCAGCTATAGTTTCTATATACACTATAATCGCCAAGTCTATAAACGGCATATAAATATCTATAAATATATATCCGTTTTGATGGTAATATGCCTGTAAAAAAAATTAAAAAATGATTATGACTATGAAAAACTTATGTAAAAATCTAAGAAGCTATACATTGAGCATAGTTAATGGTCCCGGTTTATGTGATAAACAGACACCAAGTGATACATGACTTACGAATATTATAGAGTATAATGTTATAGTTATATAGCCGTTGTGGTTATAGACCCTACACTTGCAGAAAAATTCAAATATATAATATAGCATAATCGCTATGAACATACATATATATGTTGTAGCCGATATCGAATTTCAGCCGAATTCGAATTCGGCTGAAATTCGATATCGGCTACAACATATATATCTCTGACAATGAGATGGTCGATAGACAGCATACTCGCTATGAGAATAGGTATGCCGGCATACCTGCTTGTTCTTGTGGTGGTCCGTGCTCAGCCACTTCTGGATCTTCTGACTGCCCATGTGGTTTGCGGTCAGCAGACCGGCACCAATGCTCAGAATTTCGGTAGGCGTGTTGAACATGATGGACACAATGCGCTGGAGTCGGTCCGAAATCACGTGCATGGTGACCGGGATGTATATGGCAACGAAGCCGAAGAAGAAGCTGGAATATCGCCATGGCTTATATAATTCCTTTTTTATAAAATAAATAAGTAATATGAGTATTGCCATGGCTTGTATTCATTAGTTATAAAATAAATAATTAATAGAAATATCCTATGGATTATATAATTCTCAAAAATGAGTAATAAATTGGAATATTCCTATGGAATATCAAGCTATATATTGGGGCGAGGAATAAGTTCTGTCATAGTAGAAGGTAATTTTTTAAATTTAATTTTTCAATTTGTAACCTTATATGAATTGGGTGTTAAATGAAAGCCTAAATTCTCCTGATTCTTTATAAAATTTTTATAAAAAATTTAGCCTCAATTTTTCGATAAGAATTTCTACACTTTGAACCATCTTGTTACAGGCAATTTTTCGACAGGAAAAATTGAAGCTATATTTTTACTAAAAATTTTATAAGAATTACGAGGCTTCAGGCTTTCATTTAACACCAAATTCATATAGGTTAACAAATTGAAAAATTAAGATTTAAAAAATTTTCTTCTACTATGACAGAACTTATTCCTCACCCCAATAGTGTCATAGCTGTATGATATACCTAGGTTAGGATAAGGAATAAACTGGGATGTCACCATCGCCATGACTTATGCCATTCGACATCCTCATATATGTATAATAGGTATGCAGATAAGGATCATCAACATGGCTTATATAATTCTATACTATTGTATAATTCATGTGATGAAACCGGAATGTAAAAGGACTCGGGTTGTATATTTCATAGATTCATCTATTTTTCTACATAATGAAAAATAATGATTTTTTATATAATAAGATAGAAAACAACTTGTAAGCTGGAATCTTACATATATAATTCCTAGTCAAAAGGAAGTTATATCGATATATATTCTTATATATAACCATGTACTATAACAATATACTCGTAAACATCTAGGAATATTATAATTTCGAATGATATAATTATACCAAGAAAACACTAATATAGTATATAAAATTATTATAAATTTATGATATGTACTACAATTTTTCATAATTATAACATGCAGTAAATGTAAATGGTACCCACCTGATCACCGATCCGATACCCATGGAATTGAATGCCAATGCCGTGGCACTTTCAATCTCCATGGCGTGCATGGCTTGCACTCGGCAATACTTGAACAATCTCTGCATGTCCATTTTGCCTAACAGCGTGTCTTCATCGGGTCTGAAAAAATATTAATTATTAAATAGTTTGCCTGGAAAAGGTTGGATATCAGATTTCAAAAATTACTCTATGATAGGTTATTGTTGCTGAATAAATTTTAAAAAGTCCTTATTGCCCAAATATTTTTAAGCAATGATGAATTTGGAAAAGTTTCAAGGGTTGCCTTTAGGGCATTAGTAAAACTAACCCGTGCTGGGTCGTTTGGTCCAAAAGTGCAAAAATGGGCGTTTGGTCCAAAAGTGCAAAAATAAAACAACAGTCCTAGAAAATTTTTTCTTATTAGACCAGTTAGACCAAAAGTATAAAAGGCAAAATAGTGCAGAATTTCATGCTGATTCTGATGGTATAAAAATTATTTCGAAATTCGGCCAAAAGTTCGAAATATCCCCTAAAACCGGTATATCGGGAAAATTTCGAACTTTTTGTCGGAATTTCGAAAAATTAAAAATAACAGCAGAATCGGCATGAAATTCTGCACAACTTTGCCTTTTATACTTTTGGTCTAACAGGTCTAAGAAAAAACTTTTCTAGGACTATTAATTTATTTTTGCACTTTTGGACCAAACGACATAGCACCAAACTAACCAGGTTCTGCGCATTTTTCGTTTTCGATTAACCCTCGAAAACAACAAATTTTTGTTTTTTTAAATCTTTTGGAGCAGTCCTATGTTTTTTTTTTGCGGTAATGTTGACAATTACGGGTCAAGAATACGGTGCACCTGGTTTCACCCCCGCGGTTTCACCCCCGCGCTAGAAAAATTCTAGAAAAATGATTATAACTTTTTTCGGGGAAAAGCTAGAGAAGTGAGTTTGGTGTCAAAAGATAGCCCTAAATGTCTGCTATAAACTTGCAAAAACAACTATCTATTTTGGCCAAGTTGAAAAAAAAGCTTATTGCCAAATCTTTGGCCAAAACCACGATTTTATGGCTTAACTTGGACGGCCACAACTTTTTTCTACTCGGCCAAATCGGATAGTTGTTCTTGCAAGTTTATAGCAGACATTTAGGGCTATCTTTTGACCCCAAACTCATTTCTCTATGTTTTCCCTGAAAAAAGTTATGATCATTTTTCTAGCGCGGGGGTGAATCCAGCTGTTCCGTCAAGAATAATTGTACGTATGAAATTCGGATACCTTGGGAAGAAGCCATGGTCGATCAGCTTGTAAACGCCCGCAGTTCGATACTTATGCCATTTCTCAATCTCACGGGGCACCATAGCGGCTGAAGTGGAGGCCGCAATCTAAAATTATTGTCAAAATCCTATAAATTCAAAAAAATGAAATTGTTTATTTATTGAATTTCTGATACTAGTGATAATACTTCATTGAGTGATTAGAGATATTTTTGGTTTAAAAGGGGTTATTTCATACATAAGGACTGGATGCAACTACGGATTATTGTGTTGCAGTTTGCATAAATTTTAGATTTTTTTGGAGAGTTAGGATTTCGATTATGCTTTATATTTGTTTTTTATTTGCACCTTTGGTATGTAGTAGGGAATGCAGCTTTCAGAAATTTCGGGTTCTTAAATAGCATGATTGGTGGTTGTGAGAAATTTTTCTGGAGGTTTTTGGGCTGTAGAATGCAGGTTTCCAATGCAGGTTTTTTTTTGGTTGCAGAATTTTGGAGGAATGCAAGTTTCGCAAAATTTGATGTTTTTGAGTTGTGGACGGCATTTTTGGAAATTGCAGGGTATCGGATGGCAAGGTTGCCAGGTTTCAGAATGCAGCTTGGTAATTGCTTTGATTTTTTGAATTTTTATTGAATTTTTTTGAGTTGTAGAATACAGGTTATTGGGCTACGGAATGCAGGTTTCAGAAAGTGCGGTGCTCTATGGTAGCGAAAATGCAGTTTTTCTGAATTTTCTGGGACATATCAGACCTGGTTGGTGAACGCGTTCAGGCCAAAGTAGCGCCAGCCCGGCAACAGGGTCATCACAATGTTGTTGGGGATGGAGCCGATGGCGGCGATGCCGCCCGAGATGGACGCGTCCTTCATGTCCGCCCAGAACTTCTTCATCGTCCGGGGCATGAAGGACTTGCCCTGCAGCATGCCCAGGGTCCGCTTGATCACGAACGAGTCGAAGGTCTCCGCGAACAGTGGGGTCAACGAGTCCAGGATGATGGACAGGATGATGGTGACCGGGTGGGTGTAGCCTTAAGTGGGCGATATTCGAAAAAATCTGCACAAAAAAATGTCAAAAAGGTGCAAAAATATGAGCGCCAAAAAAAGTAAAAATTTGCACCAAATAAATATCAAGAAAAAGCCAAAATAAAAATTGCAAAATAAAAAAAATTTATGCAATTTTAAGATCAAAAATTAAGTTTTATCAGGCATCCAGGAATTGCTCAAGTATTTAATAAATGTGATTAAAAAGGGAAAATTTCTCCTTTTTAGAGATCTGGTTATAGGGTAGATCAAGTTCGTGATTTCGTGATCTTGGCCGATTTTCGGGGTCGGAATTTGCCGGAATCTCCCGATCTCGGTTACATCGACAATCTAGAAAAATGACTCACTCAGATACCGAATCCCGAAATCACTATTCAAATTCGGGATCCAAGAAACCCGTGTTCATTAAATGCAGAAATTTGAGGAGTAAAGAAATTAATAAATGTCATCTTAAATTTTCCCAAAAAAAACTATCTATGTAATTGCAAATGTGCTTAAAATCCAATTTCTCTTTCATCTAGTTCGTTTCTGATTTTTCTAATAATTTTTTTGCAAATTTTTCTCACTTAGCACTTGGGCCACTCCCCACACAGCCAAATGCCAAAAGCCCAGGTCCAACACGCTGGCAATGGCGCCACTGCCCACCAGACTCAGCACCAACGCGGACCACATGTCGTTGCCGAACATCTGGGCGTTCAGCACCGAGTTGACAATTTGGGCGCCTGAAAATTCGAACAGGATTATTCGCCGTGTTATAGAAAGTTTCGCAAAAATTTACAAAAAAAAATTCAAAGAAAAAAGTAATTTAGAAATTTGTTTATTTTTGCAGAAATTTGCGCTCGAACAATGTCAAAATATAGATGTATAAATTGAAAATTTGTATTTTTATTTTCAAAAAAAAATAATAATAAAACAAAAATTTATGGTCAGAAGAGAAGACATTCATCATAATGTGCCTTATGGATCGTTATTCCTTAAAAAATTTCTATGAATTCGATCTGGAAATTTTATGCAATGACAATTGCTTTTTTATCCATAATTACATTTATATATGTTTTTTTAATTCTTAATCCTTCATTTTATTTTTAGAAAATATTTTTTATCCCTTTATAGCCATAAAGTTGTTGGTATGGTTTTTAAATGGACGCCCGAATACAATAAATTGATTGATGAGTTTTGCGACGAAAGGCAAAGCTAAATTCAACGCATCCGAAATGTCGAAACGACTAAATGTCGAAATTGGGCACTACATTGTTAAGTCCATGAATTCTATGGATATTAACTTTAAAAAATGCTTTGTTTTTGTAGCCATGATCGAAATTTTTAACACTTTTACGATTTTTAATTATTTAATTTAATTTTTCAAAAAAGTATTTTGGATTTTTTTAGTTAATTTTTAGAAATTAATTTTTGATTTTTGGACGAGTTCTAATGTACATAAAACAATGAAAAAATTAATGAAAAAAATAAAAATAAATTTCCAAAATAATATTTCATAAAATTAAAAATAATTAAACAAAAGTTCACTGATCTTCGACAAAAAAATTAATGTAAAATATTTTTAAAAAAGTGCAAAAATTGAATTTTTATTGGAAAAAATCATATACCTAAGCGTCCGCGCAAGTCCATGGACACCTTCTGTTTGTCGTTGTTGTTGTACAGCGCGTGCTCGATCAGCGGCTTGACGCGGTAGCAGGACGCGTTCTCGCGGAGCTTGCGCGTGTACACCCCGAACACCTGGTCGTCCACGGTGTACGTGCTCATGCCCCTCTGTTTGTTCAGCGTGTATTCATAGAACTGGAAAATGAAAAAAAAATAAACTAAATCATAGGGTGCTGAGGGCCAATCTGGCCAAAAAAATGGTCAGAGCTTGCTAGACCAAAAGCATAATAAGCAAATTTGTGCAGCAGCGATTTCAGGTTTTTTTTAATTTTTCCAAATTCGTACAAAAGGTCGAAAGTTATTGGGTGAAATGATCAACGATTTAGATCTTTAATTTTCTAACCATGGAATTTCAATATACGCAAAAATTCCGATTTTCGATCTTCGGACCATTCAAAATTTTGATTTTCGATTTACAGTAGCAAAATTTGGTTTAGGGCCTATTTTAAAACGATGGACGAGTTGGTGCATTTTTCAAAAAATTGCATTTTATTTCTTATTTGAACAATTGGCAAAAAATTATTTTAGTGAATTTTGCATGTTTTCTATGTCAATAATTTACAGCTCCTGACAGCCATTGTCCAGTTCCGAATAATTTTTATAATTTTTAAAATTTATATTTACCTTCGCAGGGTCCTCCACCAACTCCATCAGCTGTTGATACTGCTTATCGTCAATGTCATTGAACATTGCGTCCTTTTTCTTGTTGTTCACCAACATGTCCTTCAATATGCTCTGGTAATGGCCAAATACCTTAAAAATGATAAATTAAATTAAAAAAATTATTTATGGCGCCAATTTCTGCCTGGTTAACCGATATTTTAATCCATTTAGGTGAAAAATAAATATTTCTGAGAATGCTAGAAATCTTATTTTTTGGTCTTTGATCCCCTTATAGTATAAAAATTAAATTGGCTAAAAATGAGATCCATTTTATTCGAATTGGATTGGTTCATTGTTATAAAAATAATCCAATTGTCGTAATTTTTTTAATCGAAAACAAATTTAAAATGCAATAAAACATTTATTTTAATTTTTATACAACAATTCTATTAGAGCTTTCATGATTTTTTTATTTTTTTAGATAATTTTTGTAAAATATATTTTTTTGATTTTGTACGATAAAAATTGGGCACCGGGAGAAACGCTTTGAATCCTCAATTTTACGAAGCGAATGCCTTATTATAAACTGCCATAGGAAAAGCGAGTGAGCAAAGAAAACGAAAATCAGACAACAATATGTTTTAACACAACGTGCTTTCCCGTCATAAAATTGAGGAGCTAAAATAAAAATTGGAATTCTCTGGCTTTTCTACGCTGATTACATGATCTTAATGGCCTTTTTAATGGGCAAAATTCACTTTTTAAGGGCTGAATATTGATTAATTTATTTTTACACCCCATAAATAAAACTCATAAATTTTTATCAAAAAATCCGCGCAAATTTCACCTGTTGATCCAGCTCCAGCTGTTGGTAGAAGCGTTCCGGATGCATAACAAAGCGCATCAGCTGGTCCAACTCTTCGTCCTTCAGCTCGCTGAATGCCTTTCCGAACTTTTTGCCCTTGAACATATTCTTCATCCGTTGGATTTTGCCTACTCCGTACTGGGCGGGCAGTGTTTTGCGGTAATCCTGAAAAATTTATGGGATTTATAAAAAAAATCATTATTTAAGCACTAAGGCTAAGGGTATATAGCTCATGAAAAATAAAATTTTTTGCCCCAAATCCATAAATTTATTATTTTTTTCTTTTTTAGTATGTTTTGCGGTGTAAAAAAATTTAAAAAATACCATCTCAGGAATCGACAAGAAATATGGTATAATTTTTTTTGCTGATTTTCAAAAAAAAAAATTCTGAAATATTATAAAGAACAAATTCAGAAAAAATACCTTTTACCATATCTCGCTTTTAGCCTAGCCAGGTTCAAAAAAAAGTTTATGAGATTTTTACATTGCCCCTTTAGTTTTTTTTTCAAATTTTCTTTTTTTTCTTAGCAAATTACCCAGATTTTAACCACATGTTACTAACTCTCGATTTTTATGTCATTTTGTATCCATTTTTCAAAGTTTTGATTTCCAATTTTCCTAATCCTTGATCGCCCCGATTTTATCTTAGCTTCTTATTCTAAATTCCTCATTTTCCCCCCATTTTTTCCCTGTTACTTTGCCTTTACCCCTGTTTTTCAATGTTTTTGGCCCCCTGATTTTCCGCGGTTTCCTCTGACACCCTCCCCCTGCACACCTTGAAGATGTCCTTGCCCAGCTTGCTGCCCGTCTTGTGGAACCCGTACGGGGCATCGAAGAACCGTTGCAGCAGCTCCCAGTCGTCCGGTTTGATGTGCCGGAACGCCTCTGCCTGCTTGGTCCGCATCGCCTCCTTCAACACCTCCGCCAACAGTTGGCCTTCCGGATCTTCTACGGGGTCCAACTTTTGGCCCTGGGCCAGGAACTCGTCCGGGTCGGCCAGGAACAGCATCAGCTGCTGGTACTGCGCGGGGCTCAGGTCGTCCAGCTCCGGATTGGTCGACTTGTCGTCCACCAATGCAAGGGTGTTCCTGGAACGAATTCATATATCTATCTACACCGTTTTTAAAATTTATAGTCAATTTGGATGTTGGGAAAAAACATGGGTTAGCTAATCATAATAAAGGTTAAAAAATTCTTTTGTGAGCAAAAATTGGATATTATTCCCGAAATCCGACCAATTTTTTACATCGAAAAATCGAGCACTGTTTGCTGTATATTTTGGTCTTTTGTGTGTTTGGCCTGGCTATAAGGGCCAAATTTTTTGCGAGGCTATTTGCTAATGTGGCACTTTTTATTCATTAAGAGCTCTAGTAAGCAAATGGCTCTGGATCTCGATAATTAGCAGTTCTGTGAAACTTTTTTTTCTAAACCCAGTTTATCATAATACTTTTTACACTGACAATTTAAAGACGACAAATCTAGGGATTCGTTTTGAATCACGGCTCACGGTATACGGAATTTACGCTCCCCTAACCCACCCTTACCCCAAATCATGGGAATCAATTTATTTTTATTTCTTATGGGGTCTAGGAAATTCAAAATATTTGTACTGTATTTCCTAAATTATACCCCCGGGGGATTTATTTTTCAACCCCTTTTCAGAGGGGTGAGTCTGTTACAGGGGGATTAATTGCAGGGTAGATTTAATACAGGAAATACGGTATATTTGATGAATACAATTGAAAAAATTGAGTATCGGGTCTCGTTTTAAATTATCGCCAAAATTTCTACAGCTCTTACTGGACTATTTTTAAACAGGACACAACGTCTAATTAAGCATACAAGGTCTCGAATATCAGGCTTTTTCTGGGGTCCCGAAAGGGGTCCTCCGATATCGGGGCCGGGCCCAATGTCGAAAACTAATATAGCATGCCTGAATGCCCGGAACACCAGCAGATGCACCCGGTCAGAAATATCGAATTGTCGCGGGTTTTGCAGAAATTGGGCCAAATATTTAGTGTACAAGTAGTCCGCCGCCTCCTCGAACCCATCAATCTTTCGGTCCTTTTTGGCCTTTTTCATCAGCTGATCATCCCGGATCAGTGCCTTGATCACCACCGGCTTGGCCAGTTCCAGCGCCTCTAGAAGCGCTTGATGCACCGCGGCACCCAACTGCTCAGTGTAACCGAAATAGCCGGTTGGATCAGTGAGCATTTTTGCTGGAAAATTGTACAAATATTTATTAAAAAATTTTTTCCAAATTTTTATGGCCTATAAAATGGAGTTTTTTAAATTAGGTGATAAAATATATTGACCAAATGGCTTGAATAGAGTCATGTAAGTTTTGTTCGAACTAGCCAAGTGGCTCGAATTGGCCAAAGTATTGCCAAAATAGATGTTTTTGGCCATTTTTGTGTCATTTTTTGCGCCAACAACTTTTTGTTTAATCGGCCAAATATGAATAAAATTTGATACTTTTGTAGCTCCTTATGGCTCTACATTCTGTTGCTAATTATTATGACGATGTGTTGAGGAAGAGCAGGCTATATTATATTGTCCTCATTAAACACAATTTTCGACGAATTTTAAAATCCAAAATTTTTTGGTGTCCTATCGACGCAAAAAAATCTACTTTAAATTTTTGTTACTCTAAAATGAATTAAATTTTTTTTTGAGAATCCGTTATTGTAAACTATAAAGAGTACATCAAACATTGCAGAATAATTTTCGTTTTTTGCATCCCATCAAATGGTTCCTACCAAAATCGCTCTGCTGACGGCCCGATAAGCCGTATTCCTTGCATTTTTCCTGTAACTTTGGGTCCGTTTCCATGTCCGAGTCCTGCTGTGCCTTTGGGTCCACGTCCTCTTCCCGAAACTTTTGCTCGAGTGCTGTTGTCCTGCTCTTGGATTGGCCGCCCCCGTGTTTTTTGAAGGCCTGGCAAAAAAATAATAAATT
Source organism: Rotylenchulus reniformis (assembly GCA_001026735.1). Lineage (NCBI taxonomy): Eukaryota > Metazoa > Nematoda > Chromadorea > Rhabditida > Hoplolaimidae > Rotylenchulus > Rotylenchulus reniformis. The sequence goes on from LDKF01001008.1 coordinate 26,934, forward strand.
GATTCGTAATATTGGACATAGGTACATAAAGAGGGGGATAGGTCGGCCGAGCCGCGTGCGATGGTGGTTGGGGAGGGGATCGGACCCAAAAATTGCGAAAAAAAAACTAAAAAAGGTACCGTAGCACGTACACGAATTTCATGAAGTAGGTTATACTTTTTACTGTATTTTTAACGACCCACTCACGTACCGTACTTTTCACGTGCTTTTAGTACTTGACTGGAACGTGCAATACTCGAGTTCGGTACGTAACACTAGTACGTGTTTCACAAAGTGCATTCCGCGGGTTGGGATGGTAAAAAATAAATTTTCCCCCGATTTTTTACGGAACGTTGGTACTTATCGGTAGTCAAAATTTTTACGCACATTCATAAACATCATGTTCAGCCGGTCGCCCCAACTCAGCATCTTCATGTCAACCAGGGTCTTGCGGTACGCGGTGCGCATCTGCGCGTCCAGCTTGCCGCCCTGCAGGAAGTAGCGCAACGGATCCGCAAGGAACTCGTGGAACGCGTAGTACTGCTTGCGATGGAGCTTGCGCAAGTGCGCGTTCGGCTCCACAAACTTGCGCGCCACGAACACAATGTCCGCGTCCAGCTGCTTGTGGCTGGAGTAGAAGGTGGCCGGATCCTGCGCGAACTCCATCAACAGCTCATATTGGGCCGGATACAGCTGGTCAAAGAACGCATTGGACGGCTTGATGTGCAGGTCGTAGCGCACCGCTGCAAAAAAAGTGTAAATTTCAAAAAAAAATTTTTTTCGAAAAATGCATACATTAGAGTCTAGGCTAAAAACTCTAGAAGGCAAAAAAATATGTTGAATTTTATGCTCAACTTTTTGGTCCTTTTATTGTTCCGAAGTTCCGTGAAATTTTTTGAAAATTTTTAACATTCCGAAAAATTGTGTTATATAAAATTTTTTTGTGAGTCAGATAAGTAAAAATAGGGTTCTGACAACCCAGACAGGCAAAAGGAAAAAGGTGAAACATTTTTCAGAAAATTAAGCATTATTTTAATTTTCGATTTTTTCTGAACTTTGTATGGCGACTCTGTGTACAGGCATAACGCAATATCTCAACCAAAAGATCCAGTTAATTTTCCAAAACTCAAAATTGACTTGCTAAGGCAAATCCAAAAAATTCACAACAAAAATCGTGCATATTTTTTGATTTTCAAAGGTGTCGTCTAGCTAATACTTTTCCGCAAAAATTTCCATGTCTGTTGATAAAAATGACACTTTTGCATCCTATCACTGGTTTTTTGGCATTTTACTCCATATGGGACCCAAAATCTTTCATCCAAAAATTGACCTTGCAGGAACTCAAATGGCTTCTTGAAATTTTTGCGCGCGGTCAGCTCATCATGCGGTGTGTGGTCAATGGACGGCTTGCGCTCCATCTGTTTCTGCTTCTTCTTGCCCCCATCCTTGGCCTCCTTTGCTTCCGCTTCCTCTCTGCGCGCCTTTTCCGCATCCAAAACCTCGGTGATCCGGTCCAGAATCTCCTTCTCCTTCTGATCATTGATCAGATCCTGAAATTTGGGGGATGAATCATATTAAAAAAAATATATACGGGGTAAGTTGAATAGGTTTGAGAATTTTTGCAAAATTTAAACATTTAATTTTTCGACCAAATATACGGGTTATGAAGCGCTTGTTGAGCATTCTACTTCTTCTATGTAAAAATAAATACCAAAAAATTTTCCAAAATGACTTTTGAAGTTCTAAAAAATGCGTTAAAATCTCTGAAAAATCCACCTAATTGTTCAAAAATATTAAAAATATTCAAATTTTTCAAAAAAGTTAAGGCGAACAGTGATTCCTATTTTGTTAAAAAAAATAATTTTTATTTATTTTTAATTTTTTTAGGCATTTTCGTTACCCTTACCATTTTGGCCAACTCTTTTCGCTGCTCCTTGTTCATGAAGATACGCTTGGACAAGCGCCACATCTTGCGTGAAAATCTGTGTGAGAAAGGGGGAAAATAAAAATAAAACACAATTTTCGTATTTTTCGGAAATTTTAAGAATTCAAAAAAATAGGTAGTAAAGGCCAAAAAGTTTGATGATTATGACACTTATATGTGCCTTTTATTTTTTATTTTTTTATTTTTTTGACTTGTTAGGATTTTGAACGACCAAAATGTTGCGTCCTATAGAATCTATATTGACGTCGAAATTTTTGTAGAAAATTATGCAAAAATACAATAAAAAATACAATAAATGGCCGAAATTTTTAATTTTTATTGTGTATCGCGTGAAGCATAAGTTTCGCGAAATTTTATCCAACTATGGAATATAAATAACGCCATAAAATTATTTGTTTTCTTTGAATTTTGAAAATTTAATTGAAAAATCGAAAAAGTTTGGTGGTTAGATTAGATTGGCTAAACAATAAAATGACGTCAAAAAAATGCAACCTGCGGAATGCACGCGCGGAACGCATGACCAATCGGACGGCATTCCTGGCAATCCGCTTGGCCATCTGCCACATGGACACCTTCTTCTCCGGCCTGCCGCTCCAGCGTGGTAACGCATGCAGGTCCAGCGTTGCGTCCTTTGTAAAGCCATCTGGGCCCTTCTCAATGGCCTGAAAACGCAACAACAAAAAGTGCGTAAAAATGATATAAAATACGGGAATACAGTTGACAAGGAAGCGCGAACCAAAGTTGGAAAAATGTAAAATGCTGTAAGATGAGGGTAGGAAGGTACTGTGGATACACTGTGGATATTACGATATCGTTGAATATGGTAAAGATTTAAAAAAGGCATAGTATATTTGGCCGGTGCTGTGTCGTTAAAAAAAGAGGCCAATCGGTGCGTTAAAAAAGTGGCCAATTTGGCCAGTCTGGCAGAAAAACCTTTTTGTCATACTTGTTAGACAAAAAGTATACCTACATAAATGGCAAAATTGTTCAGAATTTTATGCTGCTTTGAATGGTATCTTTATTGTTTCGAAATTCGGCCAAAAAGTTCGAAATAACCCGTAAAACCCTAATTTTCGGTATTTCGGTATAAGATAAAAAAAATGTTTACCTGTAACAAGGCATAGGTGGCCATCTTCACGTCGTCCTCGCCATCGTCATCATCGTCATCGTCGTCGTCGTCATCCTTATCATCATCGTCACCCTCTCTATCGGAATCCTCCTTCTATAAATAAAAATTAATTTTTTTTTTCATCTAGAATTTTTTTTATTGATTTAAAATATACATGAGGTAACTGGGTCTCCATGATTCTAAGCTTTTTCATATTTCCTTGAGAAATTTTGATTTATTTTGCAATTTTTTGAAAAAATCGATGATTGATTTTGATTTGGGCGAAAATGTAGGAAAAATATGGAAATCCAAGTAGGTAGTAATCCCCCGTCCAACTAAAATTAAGGTAATATTGTGGTTTGTAGGCCCCCTTTTTTGAAAAAAATTCGATGACCCAAAAATGGCTCAAAATCAATACTGGGTCAGTTTTTGACTCTGAATCCAATTCTGACGTCCATTTTGACTTAATGCGTCATCCCGGCACACTTCATTTGCGGGTTCTACACGCGGCATCTCTTTATGCTTTATGCACATTTACTGTAGTAATATGGTAAATGATAAAATATGCATAGCCGGGATGCCGCATATAGAACCCTCAAACGAATATGTGCATAGCCAAGGTGACGCATTACGTCAAAATGTACGTCAGAATCGAATTCAGCGTCGAAAACTGACCCTAAGATGTGATTTTGGGCCATTTTTGGGTCATCGAATTTTTTTTTATCAAAAAAGGAGCCCACAAACCACAATATTACCAAAATTAAATTATTTATGTTTTTTTACCTTTTCAATGTCCAGCCCCAGGGACCATTCGGGATTCTCGAAGAAGTCGCCGGGCTCCATTTTGTGCACGGCCTGGTGCGTGAACAGGTCCGTCGCCATGATGTCCTTCAAATCGTCCTCCTTCAGCGTCATCGCATAGTCAAACAGGTACACCTTGGTAGGAAAATTGTTCAATTGTTACCAATTAATTGTGGATTGATTTATATGTAGGATTTTTGCTAATAAGTCATTTTTGGCCCCGAAAATGCCAAATTTATATAATTTAATATTTTATATACCTAGGTCAATAGTCGTAAATTATGCCGTAAATTATGTTCATTTTTGATATATTTTTTTTTTGAATTCTAAAAATCGGTGTTTTGAGAAGTTGAATTTTTTTAAGCGAAAATTTTTTATCTTCTGGTAAGATTAAATACCTTTTTTAAAATTGGTTCCTATAAGTCTCTTTTGGAATGGGGGCTCAACCATCTTGTTTCGTGTATTTTGATTCTTTTATTGTATTGTATAATGGCTTATCAGGAACAAAAATTTATTATTTATTGCAATGTACTGTATATTTTGCTTTTTTCTATGGAGAAAAATGCGAAAAAGAATAATGACGAAAGAAAAGATAACTGTATTTCGATATAATCCTAATTAGGACCTTAACCAGTATTAACATAATCCAATGTCGAACTATGTAGGATTAACATAGTAAATAAAAAAAATGCAGCAACCTTTTTATCGGGATTCGCGTCACTCGAACAGCTTTTATCTTTAATCCAGGTTGGTTTCTTAATTGTATTTTTGCCTAATCGAGTCTAAACATACTTTAACAGGATAAAATTCGATCTAATCGAGCACGAGATCAGGTTGTTTAATCCAAAGATTTGTAGAAAATCAAGGCCCCTGATCAAAGGCCCATGAACCGCCCCCACCCCCGCCTCGAACCCTGGATTGAAGGCGCACAAGGCCTCTGATACTAGGCAGCTAGGCACTGAGCCCCCCTTTCCAACCCTTTGGATTAGGGACCCCCTGAGGCCCCTGATCCAAGGCCCACTAACTCATTTGGTTNCTAATCGAGTCTAAACATACTTTAACAGGATAAAATTCGATCTAATCGAGCACGAGATCAGGTTGTTTAATCCAAAGATTTGTAGAAAATCAAGGCCCCTGATCAAAGGCCCATGAACCGCCCCCACCCCCGCCTCGAACCCTGGATTGAAGGCGCACAAGGCCTCTGATACTAGGCAGCTAGGCACTGAGCCCCCCTTTCCAACCCTTTGGATTAGGGACCCCCTGAGGCCCCTGATCCAAGGCCCACTAACTCATTTGGTTAAAATTTTTAAAAGTTTTTCGGCCAAAAATTTTAAATGCCACCTTGTTGGTGACGTTGGTCTCCAGCGGGAAGGTCAGGAAGCATCCGTCCTCCGGCCACTCCTGCACCACCCTCTTGAACTCGTCGAACTTGCCTGCGCCCTCCCGCAGTTTGGCCAAGTGGTACTCCTTCAGGCTGACCTTTTTCTTGTCCAGGATCAACTTTTTCTCGGTGCTCTGGGGCCAAGTGGCACTCAAGGTCTGGTAGGCTTCCAGACCCTCGGGCCAATTCTGAAAATGAACAAATTTGAAAAAAATTAATTTTATTTTGTGAAAGTTAGTCATCCAACCTTTTTGCCCAAAGCTAAAAAATATTAAATTATTTTGGACAAATTAGAGCTCCTATTTAAAGCTAAAAAAATATTTTAGCAAAATCATCCATCCACATCTATATGTAATGCAGAAAATTTTTGCAAAAATTGAAAAAAAACTAAATGATTGATCCTTTGGCGAATTAAGAAATATATGCAAGAAATTATTTTTAGAGTCCCTAATGCTAATATATATTTAAAAAATGAAGGGAAATTTATGAAACATAAAATCTTTAGCTATACTTTTTTTTCTCATATAAATTTGAAAATTGGTATAAATTGTTTTGGAGAAATATGCAACCTAGACCCTTTGGTCAATGGAAAATATAACAATTTAAATAATTCAAGAAATTTAATTTAAAATAATTATAATCTCTGATCAATCAAAAATTTATTTTGTAAAAAATATTATGCATGTTTTTATTTCGGAAAATTGGAATTCAGTCTCTCTCTAGCCAATCCTATGATTTTTTTAAATGAAAATTCATTATGGAAATTTTTTTCTTTAAAAATGGATTTTGAATTTTTTTTTCTATAAACCCGAAAAATTGAGCAAAATTTTTCTGCATATTTTTGGTTTTTCATTATTGTGCCATAATTTTTTAAATTTAGATTTATGAGACCAATGTGGCAATTTTGTGGGCTCACTTGGAAGGCGCTCTCCACATCCTGCGCATCATCCGGCCACCGCTTGGCCACCTCCTCCATATAATACGCGTACTGCTCCGACTGCTGCTTCAGCTTCAGCTCCACATAGTGCATGATCGTGGTCATCAGCTTCTCCTTGGACTTCAGCATCGGCTCTTCCGCTTCCGGAACGCCTTCCGGAAGTGTACCCTTTCCGGCAGACTTTTTCGGCGTCCTTGGCGACTTTGGCTCCTTTCTCATCAATCGGCTTATGGTCATGCTGGTCTTGGCCAGTTTGGGCTGTTGCAGAACTTCTGCAGAATCCGGAACTGCTGCAGTGGCCGCCCGCGGGTCTTCAGGCGCATCCGCGCGCTTCAAAACGCCGCCCCAAACCTGTGATAGAAAAAATGTATAAAAAAAATCCACAAAATCTTGTTAGTTTTTGTTGAAAAAATCACGAAAAATTCTCGAAAATATATAATAAAAATTTTTCTTATGGTAAGGGATTTATGCTTTAATAGGCCAGAAAAACATAAACATAGTTTCTATTAGTTCAAGAATTTTATTTTAAAAGGTGTAAAAAATTTCATATATAAAGTTTCCTAAAGGCAATGCCTCAACCCTGCCTATCGTAATGTTAAACTTGGTTTAAAGAAATATATAAAAATCGATTTTAGTGTTAAAGATAGTGCACAATCAAAAAACGGCTTTTTAAAAAAAAAGTTTAAAAAAAATAACGGAGTTTTGTACAATTTGGATGGAAATATATGTAGGAATATAGCGTCTAATTTTCATGAAATCACTTCATTAATCAGTATTATAGATTAGCTTTTTCGGCAGGCTTGTCAGTTTTTTTTATTGAATTGTTTCCCAACTAACTATAAATGAAAATTCATGTTCAACGTTGGATGATGTATATTTTTTGGATTTTTTNCGATGCCCATGTTCACGATGCGGTCCCGGTGCAGTTGCCGGACACGGGCCCAATGCCCTCCCGGGGGCGAAGAACTGCCCGAATCGGAAGAGCAGGAAGTGCCATCGGCGGAACACTGTTGTGGCGGTTGATCTTTGATCGCTGAAAATCGGGCGAAATTCGCATTCTGAAGACAGGAATTTTCACAAAAACGTGACCAAAACGAAGATTGCTGACCACTAGGCCAACTCCTGCTGACCCTCATCATATGGTCATGGTAAACGTGTTACCTTGAGGTTCGTTTCACCCCTCTGGGTTTTTCTTTCTGGGATTTTATCTCTATTGTTCAAGCTAATTATCGCAAATTTTTTTTTGAAAAATGAACATAGCCACTAATCGGTCTATTCCGGTTTTTTATGCAGAATTTTCTGAAGTTTTTTATCCCCTTTAATAAAATTTTTTTCGTTTTTTATAATCGTTATTTTCTTGAAAAAAGATTGGAAAAATATTTCCTTACTTGCTTACATTTCTAACGCCAAAAACAATGTGATTAGTGGGGATTTTTATGTTTTATATAAATCCTTAAAACTCTAACTAACACCAAAAAGTTGAGCCAAAACCTAAATGTAGAACCCGTACAATCTCCACCCCCTAAAAATGTTTATTGATCAGCTACCGTACTCACCAATGTGTCGTACTGCTTGATCTGCTTCTTGTTGTCCTACGTCTCCCTCCACTTCCTCAATTTCCGACACCACGCGTGGCTCCTGCGCCAAATCGAGCAGATCCATTTCCAGCACATTCACCGCCAGATCAAAGGCCGGGTCCGCAACCTGCTGTTGCGCATAATAATACTCATCCGCATCATAATATTCCGTCTGCTGCCGATCGAAATGGTCCTGCAGCGACATGCGGGAGTGGCCGAGCTCCTCAAAATGGCTGACCAGTGGGGGGACCAGGCGGGGCGGCGATGCGTCAGATGACGCACCACTTCCGGAACCGGCGGAAGCCGCATCGCTGCCAGAAGCGGAAGAAGGTGCGCCACTTTGACGCGTCGTAGAACGCCGTCCGGATGTTCGAGCGGTTGGAGGTGCGTTGCTTCCGGAAGCTGTGGAAGGTGCGTCAGTTTGGCGCGACGAAGTCCGGCGTCTTGGCGCTGTTGCATCACTAGCGGCAGATGGTGCGTCACTTCCGGCAGCTGCAGAAGGTACGTCACCTTGGCGCGTCGAAGGACGGCGTCTGGTAGGTGGTGCGTCAGGCCCGCTTGGTGCGGACGCGGATCCGGAAGGCGCTTTGCGTGTTCCGGAACGGCGTTTGCCGCTTGGGTCCTCCATGCCATTCGATGAATGGAACAGTTGTAGGAGGGTGAACATCAAAATAATCGTCCAAAGATTCATTTTCGTCAGGGAAAATGTCTAAATTGATCAGATTTATTTCTGTAAAAATTCTATAATGCAATCTCGTGGAATTTGGGTCACTTACTAAGTAATTAAAAAATAACAACATTTTTTTACAAAAAAAAACATGTGGGATCTTTCAATGTACGCTTATCAAGGATCTGAGTCTAGTTTTTTTGATACCGAATTTTCGGGAGAAAAATTCAGTTTTTTAAGCCAGACCGTTCCGAATTAATCAAGGATCTTGTGAGCAGTGACCCAGAAGAGCGTTCGTTCCATTATCACTTCATCCTTCAAACATACCGCATTCTCTCTAATATAAGACACCCCCTTGAACTGGTTTGAAAAATATAAGACACCTCTCTAATATTAGACACCCCTCTAATATTAGACACCCCTCTAATATAAGACACCCCCACAGATTTTTCGCCTCCATCATTATTATTTCTATTTGACTTATTTTGAAAACAATCAATTTATGAATTGTCTTATATTAAATTTAATTATTATTTTCCAATGATTTTTACAGCTCAAAATGAAAGACTAAAGGAATTTTAATTGATAAATAATTCACTTCGGTTAGTCCTAAGGGAGGAGGGGACTTCGCAGGAGAGCCCGGCGGGGTGACTGGGGAGGGTCCAGAGGTTGGGGATGAATTAGATTTGTTGCAAGATGATGAAAATGGATATTTGAGCGATGATTCTTTGGAATTGTAATGCAGTTTTACTAGAATTTGCTTTTGAAATAAAATTTTTTGGAAAGATGTTTAAAAATATATTCGTTTAACTAATAAGATTTCTCTGGAGTAGGTTCGAAAAATATAAGACACCTCTCTATTATAAGACACCTCTCTAATATAAGACACCCCCTTGAGGTAGTTTGAAAAATATAAGACAGGTGTCTTATATTAGAGAGAATACGGTATTTTCGAGAAAAATACTTGGAATTTCGAGGCCTATGTTCAGATCGAAAAATTCAAAAATTAAGCTCGTTTTTCGGGATGATTCGTGTGACTACTAATTTTTAGAAATGTTGAACAGGATTTTTAGATGCCCAAAAAACAAATATTTTAAATTTAATATTATTTTTTACTTATATATAAAATAAAGATTTTTCGTTTTTAGAGCATTATATCGATAAATTTTGTATTTTGGATGGAATAAAATTTAGCAAAAAAATGTAAAAACCCCATGATTAATTATACTAAGTTTGTAGCTTGTATGTTTCCACGCAGATTTCATGGATTATAGGTATGGTGGAAAATTGACATATGATTTAATAATTTACATCTGAATAATTACATCTGAATATATAATAATTTATATCTGAATAATAATTTACATCTATAATATTTTTTAAATTGTATCTTAAATTCTTTTCTAATTCATCAATTTGATGGGTACATACTTTTTAAAATGGCTTTTCCATACTTTTTTTATTGAAAGGATCGGAAGAAAAAAAATTTCAAATTTTTATTTTTTATTTTTCTTGTAATTTATTATAAAAAAAGAAAAGATTTATAAAAATTAAATTTTAAAACCATTTTAAATGATATCTCTAAATCTAAAATTTTCTAGGAGCCGAATAAAATCGGCTCCTTTTGATCCATTGAAAAAAACAAATTTCAATGGATCAAAAATCATAAAATTCGTTGCCCGAATAAAAGAAAATCGAGTACTTAGGAAGTCAAAAAACTTGAAAATGAAGCTTGAAATATCAGAAAAATCAAAAAAGATATCTAAATTTCTATGGACTCGAAAAACGAAAATTTAATATCGAAATCCGATACCAAAAATGACCATTTTACCTATGTGCTCTAAATCCGGTCAATAATCGGGGTTTTTATCTGAAATCTTTTTCTAATCTTTTTCGAAACCAAAAATTTTGAAATTCAAAAAACACAACATTGCTATTAATTCCTAATAAATATCTACTGTATATTTTTTGAATTGTAAAAATGTGGCAAAATTTTTTGGCGATTTTATGAGTGAATTAATTATATTCATAAAACATCGCATTTATTATAAAGGCAATGCCATAATCGATCTAATCGAATATTGGACATCATATTTATGTGATTTTTCATGGGTTTTATATTGCATAATGTTCTACCATTATGGGCGGCAATAATCGTGGTATTCTCGTGCTTCATGTGACACTTTTCATTTGGCAAATTTGGATTGGCCAAAAATAGACATTTTAAATCGATTAAAAATTTTCCTATTTTATTATGAAAATACAGGTTGCATAATTCTGCTAATTTTGTCCCGATTACTGCGAATCCATTTGTAAAACAAATTTGCATATTATCCAAAACATTTTTTTACTTACATAATTTTTATTAGTAGAGATAAATATGAAATAGTTGGTCAAAAAGGGGATAAAACAAATCGATGGAAAAAAAATTTTGCAGCTGAACTATATACATCTACCTCATTTTTGCAGAGGAATTTTTATTTTCTAAAAATACAAAAAAAAACAATGTGACATGTGCAAAAATTTTTCCGACCACTGCTTACGAATGCTTAATTTTAATTGATGGAACCATAACTATCATAATTGTTATGAAGTGCGTCAAAAAAGGCTAGGGCGTAAAAAAGTGCCAAATGCAAAGGTTTGGCCGAAAACTTTTTCGAATCTTGCCAGACCAGAAATGTAAAAAGCCATTGTGCAGAAATTTATACACTATGTGTCTTATAGTATTTTTAAATATTCGAACTTCGGCCAAAAAATCGAAATTTTCCTAAAATACTAAAACTATGTTTTCAGGGGATTTTCGAACTTTTTGACCGAATTTCTAAATATTAAAAAAATTAGTGACAGAATATAAGATTTTGCGCAATGGCTTTTTTGCGGCCTAGCAAACCAAAAAAGTTTTCGGCCAAGGCTTTTGCATTTGGCACTTTTTTTAACGCCCTAGCACCGGAGATGGCTACAAAATCAATATAACCAGCTCATTAGATCGATAAATTCTTAACTTGAGTTACATGTCTCTGATTTTTACGGTGCCGGCGGACAGCCGGAGAATGGACCCATTCCTTAAGAAAAGCAACTTTTTCCGTTCGATTGCCAGAATATCCAGTGTAAAAAAGTCTCGTTTTCCGAGACTCAAAACCCGCGACTGAGACTCGAAACAGAGACCCAAAAATACCGAGAAAAATCTCGACTCGAGATTTAGACCGAGACTCTCGAACATCACTATTTTTTAGTATCGGCACCTGCAAGCTTCAAAAAAAATTCGGTTATTGGCTTCTAGCGTGTTTGGGTTGAGCTCCATCGGATGGGGATATGATCCTATTATGGCCTTTCGGAGATACATATCAAATAGAGACCATCGAGAAAAAAAATATTTGGAATTTTTTCAGGAAAAAACCGGAGTTTTGACATATGAAAAAAATTCGAAAAAAAAATATCAAAAAAATTATTTTTTCAAAATCAAAAGTGGGGCTTGACTAAAACGGCCCGGGACTCGAATTTTCCCATCGTTGTATGATGAAAAATTTGGCAAATAAATCAGAGTAATCAAACTTGGCCATAGTTTTGAGCATTCAATAAATATCAGGAAGAAGAAAAAGTGTACCTAAATTAAGAACCGATAGAAGTGTGGGGTGATACTTGATTTCTGACATGAATTCCTCATTTCGAAAAGTTTCACATAGTCGTCAAGGTTTTTTCGGATTTTTCAATTTTTAAAGCCTGATGAGATTTCATACAAAAATTATCAGCGATTACTTATTTTAAATTAATTTTCGATCATTTAGCTTCATGTGGACAAATTTAAAAAATTTAACTACTGTCGGATTTTTCGATCATGGTGTGTAAATTAATTTTCAATTTTCGACATCGGTCTAGAAATGTTCGAACACAAAAAACTATATTATATGTCATCGTGAAATTCGAAACTCGATTGGGATTTAAAAAATTATAAATTTAATCTACAAAAATGCCACCCATATTATACAAGTGCAATAAAGAATTTATATAATAATCGTAATAAATCTGCCCGTACTTCACAATATTTGTCACGCTGCACACTACTGTTGCTGTCCGTGGATCATGTGTTCTTGAGCACAATTTTATACTTTTATACTCGTCACAAGCTATACATTTTTGTTCGCCAAGTTATATGCAAAATTATGGGTTGCACTTTACATACATTGTACATACATATGGATCGAAACGTGACGTTTTTGATTCCGTTTTGCTGTCAAAAATCGGCAAAATTTCTGTATAAATTTGCTTTTTCGTAGTTTTAGCTTAGAAAGGAAATTTGGCCAAAAACTGGACATAACTTTTTTCCTATTTGGCCATACAAAATAATCCTTCTAACCAAAAAAGACATGCGATTTGGCCCGGACAAAATCAGGTCCGGCCTGGCCCTGATTGCCTAATCATTAAGCTTGAAATTTAATTCATTTTATTTTTTCTGTAATGGATAAAACCCACTTAAAAAACTTAAAAATACATTTTCAACTTGATCTGGTGCGCCAAACCTCTGTAATTGATATACCAAAAATGATTTTTTTTTTCAAAATTTCCTCTCCTATTTTTCGTAATTTTTTCCATCTTTTGATCAATTTTCGCGAATTTTTGAGGCTTTGTAGATCGTATTTTGTAATTTATGAGCCCATTTTTCACAATTATCGATCGCTTCATAATAATAATAATAATAATAGGGGAGTTCAGGTCCAACTAATAACCAGTGTTTTCCAAAAATAGTTAATAATAATATAATAACATATATAATTATTTTGTGCAAGTGATCAGGCAAAAATCAATGGAAAATGTTTGAATCCACCCATGGGCATGCCATGGCATGATCAGTTGACACGTGACATGGCCCCCAATTCATGGCCCCCCCCAAAAAGCCCCCCCAAATTCATGGATTTCGGTGGCCAAATTTGGCACCAAATCTATGTACTCAATTGGCCCTAAAATTTGCTGCTTAAAAGGGTGGGTGCCAAGGGACGGCCCATTCATCATAATTGGGCACCAAAATATCATTTCCAAAAATTTCCAAATCCAATAAAAATTCATACCCCATAAAGAAAGGTTGAGTTGATGAGGAAGGACTATTCGTTTAACTTCAAAGCAAAAAAAGTTTTTTATAAATTTTTTTTTGAAAAAAATCGTTGAGTTATAGCTACTATTTAGGTAGTTTTTTGTTCGAATTTTTTGAGAAAATAATTTTAAAAATTTTTTGGTTCTAATTTTCCTCTCCGCCAAAAATGGGTGTATTATTACTTACTATTTTTCCGTTTTTTTT
>LDKF01001008.1:51817-68292 GCA_001026735.1 Rotylenchulus reniformis
CCCCCCTCCCCTCTTGGACCCAATAGGCACGGGTTGGTGCGGGAGCGGCATCCTCAAAGGATCAAAGGTGTTTTTTAACTAATTATGTCCGTCCCTTCCCTAATTGATTCAAACAGAGACCCAATAGGCCTGTTTTAATTACCCCCTCCTCTTGGGTCCAATGGGCACGGGTTTAATTACCCTCTCCTTCCCGGGTCTATTTGCCCCCTCCCCTCGAGATGGCCCAATAGGCTTGGATTTAATTACCCCACTCTCGAGAGTGGCCCAATAGGCACGGGCTGGTGCGGGAGCGGCATCCTCAAAGGGCAATTATCCGTCCAGGTCCCTGTGGGTTAACTACTGAAGAAGATTGATGTTGTTGTTCGTTGAAGAGAATATTGGCTTGAGAGAATATTATTTGTTCGGATTGGGGGATTGGGAGAATGATGATTTTTACTGAAACTGGCGCGTTTATATAGTCCAATTTCGTGTGCAACTAAACTTGAAAATAGTTAAATTGTCTAGATTCGGTAAAAAATTCTCAATCGTTGTCTAACCATCTAAGGATTTGTTTCCCAACATGATTATTTTTTCTCTATAATCTCAATAGAAAATTCATTATTTTCACTGGTCATCAGCTTAATCGTCCGTTGCTTGATTCTGCACTCCGCTCGGAGTTTTAAAATAGATGATGAAAATCATAGTTTTTTTAAAATTCATTATGTTTATTTTAAATAAAAGATATCTTTAAATCCTTTTTTTAATCATTTTTGGACAAATATCCGCAAAATTTCCCGAGCCAATGAGCATTTTTGTTATTTTTTTATAACTGATTTTTATTTTGGTTTTTTGGTACATACGGTACAGTACACAATGATTTAGATAGCACGTATGATATTTATAATTCAGCATTATTACGCTGCCCCACGTTTCGTCTAACGCTCGTTTCGTCTAAACCAAATTAAATATCAGTTTATGAGATGTATAAAATATTTTTAAGAACTTTTGCGGCATCCCGGCTATGCTTATGATCAGGGCCCCGGATTTATATGCAAATGCATATTTTTTTTGCTGGCTCATGTCAGAACAGCTTGAAAACCACGTAAAACATGTTTTTAGCATGTTTTGAACGCTCTAGCATGGATTTCTAACTGCATATTTTTTGCATATTTTCGATTTTTTTGCATATTTGCATAGGTACTTTTTTCCTTTGTGTCTCCGATTTGACCCCCCAAAATTTCAAATTTTTACTTTCAATTTCAATCGCCTAAAAACAACTCCCCTGGAATATTTTTGACGCTGAATCCGATTCTGACGTCATTTTGACGTACTGCGTCATCTAACGTCACTTTTTGACGTTGACGTCAAAAATATTTTTTTCGTTAATTCTTATAAAAATGACTTTACTAGGGTAATTTTTGACGCTGAATCCGATTCTGGCCTCCATTTTGACGTGCTGCGTCATCTAACGTCACTTTTTGACGCTGACGTCAAAAATATTTTTTCGTAAATTCTTATAAAAATGACTTTACTAGGGTAATTTTTGACGCTGAATCCGATTCTGACGTCATTTTGACGTAATGCGTCATCTGACGTCACTTTTTGACACTGAAGTAAAAATGCGAAAAAAATAATTTTGATTTTTTAGGCGATTTTGAATTTTTATGAATTTTGACGTCAGCGTCAAAAAGTGACGTCAGATGACGCATTACGTCAAAATGGACGTCAGAATCGGATTCTTCAGCGTCAAAAATTGCCCTTAGAGGCTGATTTTGGCCGATTAAAATTGAAATTAAAAATTTGAAATTTTTGGGGGTCAAATCGGAGACACAAAGGAAAAAAGTGCCTTTGCATAATTCGCATATTTGAGCATATTTTGGGCATTTTTTGAGAAAAATATGCATTTTTTGAGAAATTTTTGCATATTTTGGGAAATTTTTTGGTATTTTTTTGAAATTTTTTTGCAATTTGAAAAATTCCAGAATGGGGTATTTGGCCGTTACGTAAAACGAGGAACAAAAAGTCATTCCGTAAAAAAGGAACAAATTTGAATTTAGCGTCGAAACAAAATGCCAATGAAATACATAATGCGAATTTACTTATTAGTGTAAATCCCAAACCATTCATTCCACTGTTATGTTAGTGGTGTCAGAGCTGTTAGAGTTAAAGAAAACGTTTATCCGATTAGGTCTTTAGATCAATTTTTCTTTTCTTAACAAATTACTGTATTATATATTTTTTATATTTCGAATTCAGGCCTGCTGCTCTTCATTATATACATTTTTTTAAATATTTCCAATCCGTAAATTAAATGGATTTCCGGATATTTCAGCCTTCCCATCTCCCTAGTCAAAATTTCGTGACAAGGCTGAGAATTCCACCCCCGATATGGGCCTGATTTCTGAAGGGTTTTAGTGCAGATTTCAATCCTTGTTTATCCAATTTGTGCTGAAAAATATTAATGAATTTCCTGTATATTATTTGATATTTTCGTTGAATATTGCTCTTCCTCTCCAGAACAATATCTTTCTCGGAAATCTTAGAAAATTTAGTTGAAAATTAAAGATTATTTTTATTATTGCTTATTCATTTTTTCCAATTAATCCAGTTTTTCAGATTCATCAACATCAGTCATATTATTTTTGCGATGTCAAAGAGTGGCAGTTAATTGCCTGAAGTATTTTTTCAAAATTCGAAGGCAGAAATTTCTTTGATGATATACATGACAGGTTTGCTAAACAATAAACAATGTGAGCAGTGGCGTAGCCCAAAAAGGGGCCACCGGGGAAGATTTTTAGAAGTTTCATAAGGAATTTGACCCAATTTTTTGCTTTTTGGTAAATTTTTTTCGAAAATATAGGCTTTTTTCTTAAGAAATTTGGTCGTTTTTTTTTTGCTAAAGGTATTTTTTGGAGAAATTTCGCCGTTTTGGGGTGCCTAGCAAGGGGTCGCCAGGAAGGGCCCGACCCCCCCCCATCGCCGAGCAAAAAAAAACGAAGTTCGGCGCCGTAGAAAATTTCGCGTTTTTGTCCATTTTATTATGAAAAAACTGACCGATTTTTGCGAATTGTGAAGAAATTCATTAAATTGGGGAGTGTGGCGGTCCCGGAGAAATTTTTTGAATTTAGGGGCCGCCGGAGAAAATTTTTTCAATTTTTATCAAATTTTCTTAAGGAAATTGATCAATTTTTTGCCTTCGATGAAAAAATTTTTCGAAAAATTTTCCAAAAAAATTTTAACAGGGGGACCCTTTTCATTTTTTTGGGTTTTGAAACCCACTGGCACGCCACTGGGTAGAGTCTAGATGAAAGGGAAACTTCAAAAAGTTGGCCAAATTTATGCCTAACTAGGGGGCGGATGCATTCCTCCCGAAATGCCGAGACCAAAAAAATCAAAAGATTCCCCTTTTCGAAAAATTTGAAGAAAATACCAATTAGGGCATTAGGGGGGACCCCCCAGCCCCAGGGCCGGCGCAAGTCCCCCCCCCCTGAAAATTTTTCCTGGTTATGCTATGGCCTGGGCCTAGACCTTATGCCGCACAGCGGCCCATTTCCGTTGCATCTGTCAACTCCCTTCATTTATCGCAGTCTTAGCTTACTGGTTAATGACGTACTTCCTCTAGCGAGAAAGGACCGGGTTCGGATCCCATTGGCGGAAAATGTCTTTTTTAATCAAAAATAAGATTATCAAAGATACGAAAATTTTTCTTTTTAATTCTTCTATTTTTTAGATTCCGCGCTTCACTCGGGGGTTTTTTAGGGTGCTAAACACGATGGCGCATTCAGTTTTTTCAACTTACGAACATTTTTAGACAGAAGTGGAAAAGTCTTAAAAAATTTAAGCTAAAATTCAATGTATTTCCCACTCCAACTTCCTTAAAAACAATTACAATCGCTAAAATGCCTTTTTACATTAAAGGTTAGACATTTTACTATAATTCTAATTATAAAACCAAAAGGTGGAGTGGAAATGAATAGCTAAAAACATCGATTTATTTATGGGTACTATTATTGGGAATAAAAAAAGAATGGAACAGAAATAGGGAATAATTAATAGATGAAGAAAAAAAGTTATTAATAAAATTACAGCATTTTTGTTTTGGTAATATTGCAGATAAATGACGGCGGGCGTTATGTAAGCTTTATCCAGAATAAAATTGCAAATGGTGCGAATAAACAAGGCAAATCTATATTTCACTTTTTTAATTTTGGCGTTATGTTTTTTGAATTGGACGAATTGTCCGGTTGACAGCTGGGCCGCTGTGATGCCGGTCTTTAATGAAAATAAGGATGAGTGGGGGCTGGGGATGTTGAGTGATGATGAGCCATGAGCGGAGCCTTTTGTGGATTGCTACACCTCGCGTTCTTCAGTCATCTGCTCTGTTTCCGCCTGCACAACAGAAGAAATTGCTGGTCACTGCAGCAGACGAGTGATGAAATTTTGAATTTCACATATTTTTTCATTTATCCATATAATATCTTTTATTCGCTTATTCATTATTCGTTAATTTTTTAAATAATTAACCCAAATAGCCCTTTTTAGGGCTGCAAATTTACAAATGGGCGGCAGTGACTCTAGGTTGCATGGACATTTAACCGTATTTTTCATTTTCATCGAGTTTGCTTCATAGTTATCCAATTCTTTGTTTTTTATTCGCTTTTTTTCATTTTATCGTTATTTTGTTTATTTTTCATGATTCGTTTAATTATTTCTTTTAAGTACAAAAATACAGTCTGTACACAAACACATGGGCATGGCGATATTCATTCCGAATACACTATTATAAATTCTGCACAATGGAATTATTTTTTTATTGGCGTTCTGTTTTACGCCAAAATCGAATTTGTTCCTTTTTTTACGGAATGACTTTTTATTCCTCAATTTACGGAACGACCTATCACCCAGAATGGTTAAACTTTTATAATTTTCAAAGAAAAATAGCCAAATTTCTTAAGAAAACGTATTGTTTTTCAAAAAATCTCCAAAAAGGCATAAAAAGGCCAAAAAGTTACCAAAGTTAATTTTAACCTAATAATGCCTTAAATATGCAAACAAAAAAACACTTACTAGGTGCGAGCATAATTAGTTTCGCTTTTTTTAAACAAATTTTTATCAACAAAAAAATTCATTAAAAATCAAAACAAAGTGCAATCAATGAAATCATCCAATAAAGTATTCCCCTAGGGTCTCAACTATCTTTATCCAATGGGCCAAGAATATATTAATACCATTTTCAAAAAAATCTGTGCCCATTTGGGATAGGGTGTGGTCCAATCAAATACTCGACCTAGAGAAATTCAATGAGGCAATAACCCCGTAAGATAAATTCAGAGAAAAATAACTTGATGATGAAATGAAGGGGCAAGGTCTAAGGTATCAGGGGGACAACTAAGCATCTTCCTGTCAATTGAGTTAATGGGAGTAATTGAGGATGACTTTTTGAGTGGTGGGGTGGGACACTGTCCTGGAGGTATGGTGGGTCTATTGAGCTTTCCATAAAATTCTATTAAGGATCCATAGAAAATTCTACCCTGCAGAATTGGATAATACAGGGTTGTCTGTACCAGAATAGGACTTAAAAGAGAATCTTTTGCAAATATTTGGACACGAACGGGTCAAAAAATTCAAAAAACCCATGTTTTCTAACGAGATTGAGTCGAGGGATCAAAACTAAGTTTTCAAGGGCTTTCATCGTTCCTTTTTTGCAGAAAACAATCCCAATGGACCTAGCTTTCATCCTATTTAATCAGTTTTCTAAAAACTTAGCATCTTCTTTGTCTAGTCACACTTTAAAGACAAGCCATTTTCACATTGCTGTTCGATGAGCACATGGATTACTGGACCTTTGTGGGACCAAAATTTTTTCAAAGGAAGAGTTTTTCGGAACCATCTATATTCCAGCATGATAGGCCTATATCTTCGCTATAATCCTATGCGGAATATTTCTCCGTGCCTCCTTTCTCTGAAGGTCAGGACCTTTTTGTCCTTGGTGAATGAGTTTTTGGACCCCCTTTTAAGTTTGGTGCATCTTTTGCCTAAATGGAATTTCTGGAATCATTTTAACGCCATTAATCAAAGGAATATATCCGTTTTCAATGTATTATTACAGTTTCAAACTTCTTTCGCTGCATTTTTTCGGTTTTTAAGTAGGATGTGCACTAGGTGATGCGCATTTTCTTTGTTCTTGTCCTTTGTATCGACTAAAATTCCATGTCAAAGGGGTCTAAAAAATCTGAAAAAATTACCTACGTGTAATAGACAGCCCAAAGTGACTGGTAAAAGCAGAAAATTTACGATAGATTATGGAAAATGTAAAAATACACACACTTTAAAAAAAGCGAAACTAATTATGCTCGCACCTAGTAAATAGTAAAGAATTGCTTTTTTGGTACTTGTGTAGTTTGGGTACCATTTTTTGGTCAAATTTTCCAAAAAAATATTTTTTGCTAAAAACGCTTCAAAATCATTTCTAATGCAATATTTAGCTATTTTTATTCATGAAACGGGGTATAAAATCGAAATTTGGGACCAGAAATTGAAGAAGTTACGGCACTTGTCGGGTTTGTATGCTCCCTTGACCCCCCTCCCACAACAAAATTTTTGGAAATTTATTTTAAATCGCCTAAAAACTATTCCATTAGGGTAATTTTTGATGCTGAATCCGAATCTGAGGTCCATTTTGACGGAATACGTCATCTGACGTCACTTTTTGACGTTGACGTCAAAATTTTTTAATTTTTTTTTGTATTTTTTAAAAAAGTGATATCAGATGATGAATTAAGTACTTCAAAATGGACGTCATATTCAGATTCAGCGTCAAAAATTACCCCTTGAGAAGAAATTACCAAAAAATCAAAAAAAAAATTTTTTTGACGTCAACGTCAAAAATGACGTCAGACGACGCATTAGCTCAAAATTGACGTCAGAATCGGATTCAACATCAAAAATTACCCTAGGAAAGTAATTTTCAGATGATTTTACGGGAAAATTTAACCAAAGAAATTTGCTTTGGGGGGGGGGTCAAGGGAGCATACAAACCCGACAAGTACCGAAGTTACTTATGCAGTTTGTATCCACAATTTTGGTCAAATTTTCAAAAAAAATATTTTTTGTTGAAAACACTGTAAAACTAATTTTTTACGTCAAAAAGAACGTCGGCATCGGATTCAGCGTCAAAAATCACCCCTGGAAAGCTATTTTTGCAAATTTTTTTTGAAAAATTTTGACGTCAGCGTCAAAAAGTTGCGTCAGATGACGCATTACGTCAAAATGGACGTCGGCATCGGATTCAGCGTCAAAAACTGCCCCTAGGATGTGCTTTTGGGTCAGTTTTCAGCAAAAAATATTTTTTTGGAAAATTTGACCAAAAAATGGTACCCATCCCAAACTAAGACTGAAATATGTCCATGGTAAAGTGAGTTTGAAAAGAAAATTTATCGACACGAATACTTAGAGAAGAGGGATAGAAGAAATGGTGTATTATTTTGAGGAAAGGATCGAAAGAAAAGGTGAGAGATAAAGGGAAATATTTAGTTTCGAAAACTTTTCTAACATTGATCGAAGGCTCTCACTTTGCCATTTTTCTGTTCTTATTTTACACAAGTACCGCTTTTTTTTGTGCATATTTTGCGCATATTTTGGCAATTCTGAGCATATTTTGCGCATATTTTGGCATTTTTACGTGCATATTTTATGCGCATATTTTGAAAATTTTTGCGCATAAAAATCCGGGCCCTGCTTATGATGGTTTGGTTTTTGGCTGGTTAGACGAAATGAGCTTTAGACGAAACGAGAGGGAGCGCATTATTTTATTACTAGGGAACGGATTTTTATGCAAATGCATATTTTTTTACAGCTTCAGAACAGCCTGAAAATCACGTAAAACATATTTTTAACATGATTTAGACCTTCTGCTGGACTAGTATTCTAACTGCATATTTTCGACTTTTTGTGCATATTTTGCATATTCCGCATATTTTGGTCATTTGTTGGAGAAATTTTCCGTATATTTTGACATTTTTGGGCATATTTTAAGCCAATAAAATCACCCTTTTCAGCTGAATTTATTATTATGGCCGTGTTTGGATTTCACCTTGTTTTGACTATGGTTGCGGCCGCCGTTTTTAATAAAATGGCTGCTTATCGTCCAATTTGTGATGTTTTCATTTTCAAAGGGTAAAATGCTTATGCTTACTTAAAACTTTGGAATTTTAAGCTCATTTTTCAGGTTAAACTATTTTCTCCTGGAAAAATCGCTTTTGCCTAAATTTGATGCCCAACTGCAACAAAGAAAACGGAAGAAAGTGTAAATTAGAAGAATAATTTTTATAAATTTTTTATTTTTAGTAGGAAAGAACCCGAGGATGACGAAGGGAGGGATCGATTAGTCCGCCTGCCCCTGACGAGCAATGCCCTGGAGGGCGTCCCTTTCTTCGATTCGCTCATTTTGGTCATCAACTACACACTTTTTGCCATTTTGGTGTATTTTCTGAGCGATGCATTCAATTTTTTGTTCCCCGAGAACAAAGGTTTCTCTCTGAACGCGTTCAATTAAATAAATTTCAGCCATTTCAGCAGTGAACACCTCGCTTATCTGGGTTTTGTGTGCCCTGTTCATGCAGATCCATGTGTGCATTTTTTCAGGATTTTATAAATTATTTCCTGTTCAAATAGGTTCTGGCCAAGATTAATCTGCAAAAAATGGTGGCACCGGAGTTGTTTGCCGAGCGGAACACACTTTTGTGCGCCTCGGCTCTGTTCTTCCTGATGTCCATCACTTTTTGCGCCTTTTGCGACAAAATTTTGGACTTGGACTTCGAAGCTGGTCAGCCAAGCAAATTGGGCGCTACTGAAAGAAGGGCCCTTTTGAAATCCGACTAAAAGATTCTCCACTTTAGGCAAAAATGGATTTTTTTTGCAACTTTTTTTACTTAAAAATAGATTAAAAAAAATTTCCCTTTCAAATGAGGGTCCGTCCCCTTTGTTACATTTATGGGTTTTCAAAAGGGCCCTTCTTTCAGGTAGCGCCGCAAATTGTGACTAAACTCCATTGTGTGTGTTATGTGCTCATCAGGATATGCTCAGTTCGTCGACTCTCTGAATGATTACGTGCATTCCCAGGGCTTTGACCATTTGTTCGGCCAAAGTGCCCGCTCCCCGATCATGTTCATGGCTTCCCTGTCGGTGTTCTACGCGGTCGTTGCCTCGATGATGTTCTTCCCCGTCCTTCAATTCTCATCACTCTACATTGATTCTCTACCTCAACAAAAACCAATATTTAGGTTTTTTGATCCCTAAATCCGAATAACTATCTCCATTTCTTAAAGGTTACTATTACACGCGAGTTTCTTCGCCCCCTTGGCCATCATATTGCTCTATCTGCGTCCGATGGTCGACCATTTGGTTGATAGCGAATTGTAACATTTTTTTTTCAAAAAATAACAAAATAAATATTTTGTTTTTAAGTCTCACATATACTCAACTGAGGTGGGTTCGGACTCACGCAGTTTTCCTTTGGGTTCTGCTTAAAATTTGCACCGCAAAAGCCCTACTTCAGACCTTCTTGGATCGACCAACCCAAAAAATTGTTGAATATCGAAGGGATCGAGTTAAGGATGAAGACTGTCCGAAAATGGTACCGGTTCCAAGGACCCACCCCTTGTTTTAATTTCTTTGTCGAAAGATTGCCTATTTTGCATCCTATGCCTGCACTACTTCACTTCAATACTACTTACCGGTGCTCATTGTTTTATTAACAACTCTTCTTTTGAGAAGTTTTGGTTAGTTAATACGTTCTTTCTTTTTTTAACCTTGATACTTCTAGATAAATCTTCACAATTTGAAGGACCAAGCCACCAGAGCGGTCTCAGAATTGTCCTATCATCCGCTATCCAAGAACCCATTTGGGCCCTCACTTCAATTATGCTGTTATCCTTTCAATTTTTGATTGCCATGCTGGGCGTTGTTGGAAGAAGAACATTTTTAGCTGATTGACGAAAAAATTTTCCATTTTTTTATTGTAAAATGTGCTCATAATTTATAATAGCTGAATTTGCTCAAAAAAAGAAGTAGACAACTTATAACGAAAGCGTAAATACGGTATAGAATTACAATGATGGGTGAAAATTAAACAAAACTGAAAAAGTACGCGAAGATCTGTTACAGCTGTTGATTAAGGCAACGACACCTCTGTCCGCTTTAGTAGATCGGCCACCAGCGATTACTTTTTCTTGCTCGGCGGAACTGGCTGTTGCTGGCGCTGTGCTGGAGATGGAGCAGGAGGTCGACCGCTGTTCAGTCCCGCGTATTGGTACTTTGCTTTCTTTTCCGACGGTTTCAATATCTGAAAGAACAAGGGATTCCCTATCATAAAATAAAAACGAATTTAAAATTAAAAACTAGCCTGAAATGAGCACATCAAGGTCTCGTCCACGGACATCATTCCTCCCGCGTTGTCAAACTCTCCGCAATAGTTTGGTGCCGAGAAAAGGGTGACCAACTGTCGTTTGGCGAAGAATTCGTAACCGTCTTCCACTACCTGACATAAAAAATTTATAAAAATTATAATTTGGATTAAAAAATTATTGACCTGGTGGGCGCGACAAATCAAGTCAAGGTCGTGTCGGTTCAGAAATTTGGCCACCACATCGGGCCCAAAAGTGAACGAAACGCCGCGATCATTCTCGCCCCATCCCTGAACATCCTTGTCCGGATCCGACCAAAGCAAATCACACAAAAGTCCTTAACAAAAAACAATTTTAAACATTTAAAATTCCTAATTCCACCTGTGTCCGGCACATCTGTGGGTCGCATGATTCTGCGAATTTGCTCCATGTTCTGCAGATCCGGCGACAGTCCGCCATGACAGCAAAAGATCTTTTCGTCAATTAAAGCGGCAATTGGTAGACAGTTGAAGCAATCCGTGAAGGTCTTCCACAGTTTGATGGAGAACCTCCGTTTGCCTGAAAAGTATAAATTAAAAAAAAAGTAAAGTAAAATTTTGTAAAAATATTTTTTTTCCCAAAATGGAAAACTCACATTCGTCGTAGAATCCATAGATGCGATTGATAGACGCGCATTCGTGGTTGCCACGGAGAAGGAAGAAGTTCTCCGGATATTTGATCTTGTAGGCCAGCAGCAGACAAATGGTCTGAAAATTTCTTGAATAAATATTGATTCCAAAACTCAATTTCACCTCAAGACTTTGCTTTCCTCTGTCAACATAATCGCCCAAAAAGAGGTAGTTTGCTTCAGGCGGGAACCCGCCGTATTCAAACAGCCGCAAAAGGTCATTATATTGGCCATGAATGTCTCCTAAAAAAAGTTTTCCTAAAATTTTATTGTCTATTAATAATAAATCCCCAGAACCACATTTTTAAAAGAATTTTTATTTATTTGTATGAAATAGATCATGAGATATAAACGAAGGTTCTTTCTTTTTTGCTGATTTTAACTTTCGGTTCTCACAAGGGAACATCCCGAGCTGTCACCACTCAGATCTTAATTTAACCCATCCCACCTTGTAGAGCACTATCGTATTCCATCGTATATTTTTGGAACGGCTTTTTTCCCCGCTCAGTTAGTGAAGGGTAGAAAAATCGATTTTAAAAATAAACGGTCGTTCATCCACGCGGATCATTCGCCCTTTGGGATGGCGTCGATTATGCCATGTGTAAACATAATAACTTTATGTGTCATAAAAACGGTTGGGGATTAATTGTTAAGCTAAAAGGAAGAATAGTCATGATTAATGATTCTTATATACATAGTACGGTGGATTTCATCCAATTGGCGGATGATACGTGTGGATTAACAACCGTTTGTTCATTTTTATAACCAATTTTTCTACCCTTCACTAACTGAGCGGGGAAAAAAAGCCGTTCCAAAAATATACGATGGAATATGAGAGTGCTCTACAAGATGGGATGGGTTAAATTAAGATCTGAGTGGTGACAGCTCGGGATGTTCCCTTGTCAGTGGGTACGAAATCTTATTTCAAAACTCAGACAAGTATCGGCAGGGGTACCATCCGATTTCAATGACAATTTTTGGGCCTGTATCATTCTTATTAGTTCTGACCGGGAAAGATCCATGTATATGAAGCCAAAAAACAAAATAAAATCCTTCAGGGCAATTTATGTAATTTGGTAGGTATGCTTATGACTATGCATACCACAAATCTTCAACGGTGCCTCCAGTTCCAACAAAATTGGTTGCGACAGAAGTATTTCGCGGGTTTTGATGCAAAGCGACCGAATTTCGCCTTCCGACATGTTCACGGTTTTGCCCGGTCTACAGCCTCTCACTAAAATGTGTTTTAATATCGAAATTCTCATTAAAAAATAATAATAATAAAAATAATGATTGACAAACCTTCCAACAAGCGTGTGATTAAGTTGTCTACATCTAGCGTCTCTCCTGCCGCCATTATTAAAGAATTAAGGAATGAATCAACTGCAAAAAAAAAATCAAAAGTTAGTTCTTTATGGCGGAAAAATTTTAAAATAAGAACGCTTTTTGTGGTTTGCAGAAAGTCCATTTCCGGAGAAAAAGCCCATGATAATATGAACTCTTACTCTTATTTTTGCAAATTCCATGCCATCATCGCCATTGCCACCCCTCACTTACTCACTTATGCATAATTGAGCTTTGATCAATAAATCATAAAATGAGGAAAATCGTGCCAAAAAAATTTTTTCCAAAAGGACTCCTCTCGCTACGATACGGGTAATCCCTTATCTACTTTATCATTCCTTTTTCAAAGATGTAGATTTTAAAACAGAAGTTGTTTTTTAGTAGTACTTTGTTGGGCAAAAACCCAAATAAAAAGAATTATATGAGTGGCTTTATTCAAGATAGTTTTATTCCGACAATGATATTATCAATTTTTACAACAAATAGTACAAAAATGTTTGAACCAATTTTCTATAATAAAGTCCCTCTTCTTCTCCTTCCAAATTGGATCAATGTGTTTTAGGCTTGGAGACCATCGAACATAGACAAAATTTGTGATGGCGGTAATGCCTTTCTTAAGAAAGGATGTCTGAGCAATTGCTTGGCAGAGGCACGAGCGATTGGATCCTTTTGGAGCATCAATGAAGTGAAAGAGCCAAGTTCGGGGGAAACCTGACGGGGGAAATCAGAAAAAAACAGTAAAAACACCCGGAACAAACATTGACATGAGGGGGAAATTGGGGTGCCGGCTCCGAAATTATACGCTGAACAGCCAACTCGGGCAAAAGCTCAAAATAGGGAGGTGCACCGAATATCATCTATTGGGATAAAAAAGTAATTGTTTTGTAAGGAAATATCAAAAAATTTCTCGCCTCAAAAATGGTGATGCCATATGACCAAATGTCGGCATCCGTCCCGTACTCCTCCTTGGCCGCTACCTGTGCCGACAGCCAGTATGGCGTGCCAAGCAGACTTCGTCGTCGAGGACACTCCTTCGTCAGACGGGCACAAAAACCAAAATCCGAAAGTTTGACCTGATCATGAGGGTGATCAGATTTTAAAAAATTACGATCAACCTTGAATTCGGATCCATTTCTAAAATTTAACTCACCGTCCCATCGGCACAGATGAGAATGGAGTCCGACTTCACATCCCGGTGTACAATTCGGTGTTCATGCAAGTGGTTCAGTGCCCTCAGCACCTGCTGGCTGACCGTGGCGATCAATGCTTCGGTCATCCGCCGCTGGGTCACAATTCTCGTCAGGGAACCCATCTCGGCGAACTCGGACACCACCCAGAGCTGATTAACCACGAGGAATGAGTCCAAAACCATGGTCAGATTCGGATGATAGCCGAGCTCGCGAGGGATCAGGATCTCGTTCAGCAACAGATAGCGCCTTTTCTGTTCCGTGATGTTCATGCATTTGATGGCCACAGTTCTTCCATCGCATAACTGTGGAAAGCAACGAAAAATACACAAAAAAAAACAAAAAATACAGAGTCGGCGCGAAAAACACGCCCAGTGGAGCCAACACCAATCTCGACAAAACGCGCGAAATGGTGACGAGGATCTTTGTCCGTATTCACAAGTGAAGCGATCAGGGCATGGAACTGTAAATCAAAAAAGTAAATATGATGATCAAAAATTGAAGAATTTACATCGGAATCTTGTAAAATGGCTGAGGTAAGATTATGGCACTTGTTTCGACCCTTTTGTCTAAGAAAATAGTCATCCTAAAAATTCTAATTTTCTATTGTCAAGAAAGTTTATTAACACCTCGCTGTAAATTTCGCGAGGCTGTTGTTCGTTTTCCGTGAAATGCATTTTTTGGCGTCGAAGTGTCAAGAAATCCGAACCAAGAATGGTTTCCCATTGCTGTAATTAGAAATGAATTTCATCACCAAGAAATAATTGTAAAACCGTAGGCAATCCGCGCAAATCACCGGTCAAAGGATCGTAATCAGCTAAAAAGTTAAGGATTTTTAAAGCAAAATTTTTAGAAAAAGGCAATTGGTAATCCTGGAGTTTACGACTCCCGAAAAATTTTCCATTAAATTATTCATTTTTTCAGATTGCGCGCTTCACTCGGGGGTTTTCGAGGGTGCTGAACACGATGGCAGATTCAGTTTTTCAAAATTTCGAACATTTTAGACCAAAATCGAAATGTCGAACCAAAAATTTTTTCTTTAATTTTTTAGATTCTCTGCTTACTCGGGGGTTTTCGATGGTGTTGATTCTGAGTTTGACATCAGTTTAGACCTAACTTCAAGAAAAAACAAAAGTTATGATTTTGTGTCAGATTTATTGGAATGAAAATGTGATAAAAGTTTATAGCAAATACGCCATTCCGCGCATTTTTAATTAATGCAGACCCGCATTCATTTTAAGATGTTCATTTTTTGGTAATATTGTGGTTTGTACCCCCCTTTTTTGAAAAAAAATTCGATGACCCAAAAATTGCCCTAAATCACATGCTAGGGTCAGTTTTTGACGCTGAATTTGATTCTGACGTCCATTTTGAAGTAATGCGTAATCTGACGCAACTTTTTGACGCTGACGTCAAAAATTTTTTTTTGAAAAATCATCCAAAAAAGCTTCACGGGGGTAATTTTTGACGCTGAATCCGAATCTGACGTAGATTTTGACGTCCCGCGTCATCTGACGCAACTTTTTGACGTCGAATTTTTTTATTAAATGCATTTATTATGATAAAATGGCCATGGAACAGCTAAGAGACTTCAGAATAGCGAAGTTGCAGGAAAAATTGGCGATTTTTTAGATTTTTCAAAAAAAATTTTTGACGTCAGCGTCAAAAGTTGCGTCAGATGACGCAGGACGTCAAAATGGACGTCAGAATCGGAATCAGCATCAAAAACTGCCCCTAGAATGTGATTTTGGGCTATTTTTAAGCTCTCGATTTTTTTTCAAAAAAAGGGGGGTACAAACCACAATATTACCCATTTTTTTATTACATATGGTACTAAATTTTATTTCCATTTTTCAGGGTATTCATTTATTATAACCCAATATTCATTTCTTTCAAAATATTACGATATTCACCCTTTTCAACGAAAATTTCATTTTTCTTTTTTTAATTTCAAGTTTGACTTTTATGAAGTTAGCTTCGACTTATTAAGAAACTGATGTCAAACTCAGAATCAGCACCCTCGAAAACCCCCGAGTGAAGCGCGCAATCTAAAAAAAATGAATAATTTAATGAAAAATTTGTCGGGAGTCGTAAACTCAAGGATTACCAGGCAATTTTTAACTTTCCATTTGGTAATGGCTCATGGCCCCTATACCCAACTCTCATGGAAATTTTGAAAAAACGATAAAGTTAACCATGAATGCGATGGACGAAGTTGGTCGGTTTGGAGATGTCGCCCTTCCTCAGTTTTGCTGACTTTCGCAATGCGCCGTTCCGCTGCCATGACATTATTTGTCGTTGTCTACTGGTGGGTCTGACATTGATCGGATCGACGGATATGGATGGATGGAGCTGTTTTTGGCGACGGGGTTGGGAAAATCGATTTGCTGATCAATCGTCCGTCAGCAGAGGATGAGCGGGGAAAAAGTCGCCAGTGATGGAGAAAAACACGGATGAATCAAAAGTGATGTGTCCATCCCACAAGCAAGCAGCACCCCGCCGCCGCCCGGATTTGTTCATTAATTGCAGCTGTAAGTAAAACGGGGAAAGGAAGAACAAGTGAAGAGGATCGCTCCGCTTGTTCTTTTCGCTTTACACCTGTACCTGTTTGTTTTGTTTCTTTGTTTGTTTACGAATCGCTTCATTCCGCATTTTGAATTGAGAAATACAGAATGCCAAAAGATGACCACAGATCACACGTGCTAAAAAATTAAAAAAATATCATAAAAATTAAAAATTCATCCAAATTGTCCCTGATGGATGCCGATGCAGATTGCAGATTAACGCATCCCGCGACCGCGATTGAAATCCAAGCAAAACAGACTAAATCCCATTTTAGAATGAGCGATTTGATATTGAGGAAGTTACATGGTCGTACCCGTAGCCAGTGGGAAT